>PVKE010001952.1:0-89947 GCA_004027555.1 Craseonycteris thonglongyai
TAAGGTATATGAAGACACACCATAATGTTTTTGACAGAAACTGCCCTGCGAGAAGCGATGTGTGACCTGCATGAATCGATTTAGGACATTAAGACAGCATGGCAGCATAACTAAAGACACTTGTGAAACTGGACTTCCAGAATCGCTTCATAAAGTGGCAAGAACGATGGGAGAAGTGCATTCAAAAAGGGGGGGAGTATTTTGAGGGAATGGATTAATGTCAATGTAATAAGTTTATTTAATTTAAACATTCACTGTATTTTTTGATCACATCTTAGATTTGGGGCATCTAGATGTAAGAGTTTTAGTTTCATAATCAGCCTACATATAGCCAAGTAAGCTAAATAGAGTTGTGTTAGAATTCTTACCAAATCAGACAAGAAATCAAAAACTTGCATTAAAGCTCAACATATCAATCCATAGGTTTTCTTTGCTGCTAAGCAGTAATATTTAATTTTCAATTACTACTACTAAATGTGAACAGGTTTGGGGCAATTGAAAAGGAAAACATCTAAAATAAAACAAGTGAAAGTGCTAAGAAAAGAAATAACTGAAGCTTCAATATGATGTTATGGAACAGATTTTTCATTTTGAAAAGTACAGGCATCATGTTAGCAATTAAATGAAAAACATTTCCTAACATCAGTATTTTAAAAGATATACTTTTTAAGAAAGAAAATATGTCTAATAATCTATATGTTTAGTTGAGCATTATTACAAAAGCAACTCCAACTCTGAAAATATCTTTCTAGTTTGCTATTTCCCACTACTTTCTTATTTTTTTAGCTTGGGGGTTTATTATTGTACTAGATAGTATATTACTCACCCGTCCATGTTTACAGATGTAGTCAAATAATTCACCACCAGACACATATTCCATTACCATAAAAAAATCTGTTGGAGTGCTGATCACCTGGTATCTTTTTTGTAAATACAGAAAAGTTAATAAAAAAAAGTTACTTTAACCAAAAACAACCTCATATATCTACTCTTGCTACCATTTTATATTCTAGTGTTTTATATTCCAGATTGCAACAAATTATATAATGTTATCAAGATAATCAGATGGCTGTTAACATGGCGCTTTACAAAGGTCAACTACTTTCTAAGGCTTATGGACTTTCCTACAGATCCTCCCTTTCATATTTACAAAATCTTTCAAATTCTTCAACAACTAAGCTAATCATTAATTTTTCCATTTATAGAAATGATATATATGTTATATTTAAGCATAAATAAAAAGTATTCTTAGAAAGGTTAGACGATACCATAGGAATACAATCAACAAAACCCAAGAAGTGGACAAATGACCCTTTCTTCAACAAACACACTGCAAGGAATAAAAGAGGAAGGGGAACCTACAGATTAAAAGTAACTCAAGAGATGTATTAACCAATTGTACTATATAGACTTGTTCTGATTCTGATTCAAACAAACCTGCTTTAAAAACCATTTATGAAACAATCGAGAAAGTCTGAATACTAACCAAATATAGTTGATAAAGTAAATTATTTTTCTAGATGTTACAATTAGCTGGCTTAAGTTATTCAAATTAAAAAAAAAAAGAAGTCTTTATCTCCCAGAGTAGATATTGAAGAATCTACAGACCAAAAACAAGGTATGTGAGATCTGCTTCAAGATAATTTAGCTGTCTCTGTCTCTGTCTCTCTCTCTATCTGTCAAGAGTAAAATAGAAATAAATATGCACTGAAGATAAAATGATTACTCTCTATAAATACAAAAAAAGATATAAAAAAAAAAAGATAATTTAGAGTGGGAGAAGTGGGAAGAAGCAGATAAAATAATACACTGACATTTGCTGAAGTAGAATGACAGATACATGAGGCTTCATCACTTTACTTTGTACATATTAAGAATATTCCATAGTAAAAAATAAAATATATGTATGTGTGTGACAGTAATCCACAGCAATTAAGATCAATAAAATTTATTTATTTGTTTCTAGGCACTCAAAGCTGAGCACATTAAAAAAATAACAAAGAAGGTTAGCTCTATTTGACAAAATAAAACTTTTCCTAAAAAACTACAACTAGCCCCATGCACAATTTTACAAATATGAAAACTTTGAAAAACAAAAATATAACATGAATGTTTTAACTGAAGGTTGCATTTAACATCTACCTTTTAAAATAGATTTGCTTTGTTTATAAATGATTATCAATAATCTAGTTGAGTGCAAAGCAACATGTAATTCACACTGAATTACTACTCAGGGCCACGAAGTATAGCTGTGTAGTTTTTGCATGGCTTAAAGGCACCCAGTGGAAGGCACACGTAGGAGCTGAAATGTGGCCCATATGCCACCATTTAAGCAGTTTTGGTAATTAGTCCACCCAGATGGGGTACCTTTTATTCATGTGCACAAAATCAAGTATGTGGTAGACTGTGGTTCTAGTTACTACTCTATTAAAGAGGAGGGGGAAATGGCCAGGAAGTTGGTGATATAACTATATACTATAAATTTTGAGAGGACACATGTGTAAACATGTGCAAAAAGTAAAATATTAAAGCTACAGTATTACAAATGATTATAGATTTTCAGAATAAATATTTCTAATAGCAACCTTTAGTCTTTGGGATGAAAAATAACAAGATACTTCACATTATATAAAATAAACCAGTATAACTGAGAAATAAGGTTAAGAATACTTGAAATGAGCTGTGGAAAGGGAATTTTACCAAGAACTGTAAAAGAAACGGTTCTCTAAAAGCCATCTTACCAGGCACTAAACTCTAATTGAATAAAATGAATAGTGTTGAGCAGGAGCACTTACTGTGTCACCTCACTGTAGGCTAAAATGATTTATTAACAGAATTCTCCATCTGTTTGCTCTGTACATCTTTAGGGTGTAAGAGAAAAGAAGGAATGAAATTCTAATAAATGTAGCTGCCATTTTTTCCAAGGATGTCACAGGTCGTCGATAGAAACTGCTGGACTGACTGTACTATTTCATGAAACCTCTAACTCTAGAGCGGCCACTGTCTACACCAAAGAACAACCTAAAGCAATAAAAACCATAACCAACATTACTGAACACTTACTCTGCGTCAGACACCGAGCTATTCAATGGTCACATAATATTTATTGAGTACCTATTTGTATTGCAGTTGGTGAGATCAATAGCTTCTCCCTGTACTTATAGAAACTACAGTATATCTAGGAAGACAGACACTAAACAAATACTCTTTTTAAAACATGAATCTGTTCTTCAGTAGATTCCTAATTAGAAATATTCAGGGGTTTCCCATTGTTCTGAGGCCCTGAATTAATGAGGCCCCGGCCAATGTCTGTAGTTTTGTATAACCTTTGATTCCCACCTCTACAGTATACTATTTCTTTTCTTTATTAGTCATGCTAAAGTTCCTCCAGCCACAGCTCCTTTGTATAAGCTAATTTCTGCTAACCTAATTCTACCTCATGAGCTATACCCTACCCTTTAACTGATTACTAACCACCCTTTAGATCTGAGCTTAATAAAAGCCACCCTTAGGTACCAATCAAGTCCTTTTTGCTCTCACAGAAGCATTTTCCTTAGTTTCAGAGCATGTATCTCAGTTTGTAATTATACATGTATTGTAATGATTACACTAATGAGTATGCATTTAGTAAAGTATCTACAACAAAGTGGATATCTAAATAAATATATAAATTAACACCTTGAAATAATGTGAGCAGCTTGGAGTCAAAACCAGAATAATCTGAGACTGAAAAATTACAGCAAAATTACAATAAAATCTTAAAAAACAAAACTTTAATTAGCCAGAATGAGGTGGGGACAAAGAGAAATATGATTTTTAGAAAAATGAAAATTTAGTGAAAAAGGCAAATTCTGGGATATGTTCTAAGCCTGGCCAAAGTAAGCCAATTTTTTTTTTAAACTTATTTTTATTGTTGTTTTTGACAGAGAGAGAGAGAGAGAGAAAGAGAGAGATACAGAGACAAACAGAAGGGGGAGGGCCCCAAACAGTCTCCATAGTTGTACATCATTGGTTTTTCCACATAGTTTCATTCCACAGGTGGGCACGAGGCTGCACAGGGCAGGAACTGGGCTGGGGTCTCACCCCAGTGAGAGCTGACTGGGGGCACTCCCCAGTTCAGCATATGGGTCCACACGGGCCGGGGCCAGGATTCAAGCCTTGGTCCCCAGGGCTGCAAAGTGAGCGCTCAACCCATTGAGCCATCCCGGCTTCCCCAAGCCAATTTTTTTGTACCCTCTAAAATAATAATCTCATTGAAGCATAAGAAATTCAGTCATAAATCACACATCATCATTATTTTAATACAACAGAAAAGGAAACTAATGTGCTGTAGAAAAATTTTCAGTAACAGTATTTCTAAATAAGCAAGAAAAATACAAGATCAAAAACCCTGAAACACCCCCTCAGTTGGCCAAGTTATGTGCGTTTTCAGGCAATATCCATTTATATAGCATAGAAAACTCAGGGGAAAATAAATAATCTTTCTAAAGTGAGACAAATATAAGTATTCATGAGTATACCTTTGATGGTTATAGCTACAGAGATTTAAAAATGTTATATAGCTGTGTACTCAGAATATTTTTCTTCAATTAGAACTCAATTATAAAGAACTCAGTTATAAAGAAATGACAGAATCATTATCTTTGGTTCACATCACTTATCTTTCCTAATCTGTGAATGGTCTGCTTTCTTTTAATTATTATTTTTAATAATTTAAGTACCAACAAAGCCATCACCCAAACAAAAAGTCAAGACCTTGACAATACCTTCCCATCTAATGATACAGTAGTCACCCTCCATAGCCCATTGCTTCTCCTCACCCAAGACAGCCATCATCCTGAATCCCCCGTTCACACTTTTCTTGCTTTCTCTTTTATAAAGTTTTATTTATATACAAGGTCTGGCAATTAAGTTTGCAACATTGCCCACTGTTCACTTACGTTGGCAGAACTGTACAGACAACTCAGTAAGGTTTAATAACCTTGGTATATCAATGTCTCACAGCTGTATTCATGTCCACATGTGGCAGTGTCTTGCTGAGTGGCGTTCATTATTCTTATTAAGTGTTTTTGTGTGCCACTGAGAGAATGTAAGAGCTTGAATTAGAGCAATGAACAAACATTAAATTTCTTGTTAAGTTGGCAAGAGTGGAAGCAAAATTAGGCACATGGTAGTTGAAGTTTATGGGGATAATGCCAAGAAGAAAACGGCAATGTACAAATGGATTAAACATTTTTCTGAGGGGAGAGGAAGAGTCACCGATGAAGAGGTCAAGGCAGCCAATAACAAGCAGAGCTGATAAAAAGCACTGCAAAAATTCGTCAAATTGTGTGTCAAAATCATCGGCTGACTACAAGAATGCATAGCAGACCAAGTAACATTGATAGAGAAACAATTAGGAAAGTCTAAACTAAAAATCTTGGCATGAGAACAACGGGTGCAAAATGGGATGTCCTGAAGGAGCTGAGCAATGCACAAAAGCAAAGGAGAGTCGAAGGTTGCTAAGATTTTTTTGAAGGCGCAAGATGGTGTTTTGGGCCATGTTATCACTGGTGATGAAACATGGGTGTACCAATATGACCCTGAAACAGTGCATTAAAGTGCACAATAGAAGTCAGCCAATTCTCTGAGACCAAAAAAGTTCTGTCTATCCAAATCAGGAGTCAAAACAATGTTGCTAAACTATTTTGATATCAAGGGATTGTTCATTATGAATTTGTATCAACTGAACAGTCAACTAAGCTGACTATTTGGAAGTGCTGAAAAGGCTGCATGAAAAAGTGAAACGAAAACAGCCTGAACTTTTCACCAGCAATTCATGGCTCTTGCATCCTAACAATGCACCCACTCACAGGGAACTGTCTGTGAAGTTTTTAGCCAGTAAACAAAGAACTATATAGTAAAAAACCCTATCTACTCACCTGATTTGGCCCCAGGTGACTTTTTCTTTTTCTTTTTCTTTTTTTTTTTGCCCAAAGATAAAGGAAATATTGAAAGGAAGACACTTTGATAACATTGAGGACATCAAGGGTAATACAACGATGGCTCTGATGGCCATTCCAGAAAATGTTCCAAAATTGCTTTGAAGGGTGGACTAGGCGCTGGCGTTAGTGCAGTTTTCCAGGGGAAGTACTTGAAGGTGACCACAGTGATATTGAGCAATGAGGTATGTAGTACTTTTTCCTAGGATGAGTTCATGAACTTAACTGTCAGACCTTGTATGTACATATGTGTATATGTCTATCACTCTCTCTTCATATATATGTAAAATATATATTCATATCTGTATTTTTATTTTAATTGTTCTTAGCTTTTTAAAAAGGATCTCATCTATATGTAACATTTTTAAATTTGTTTTATTGAAACTCATCCACATTGTTGGGTTTCATATAGTTATTTGATTTGACCATTGTATAATATTCATCTATAAATGTACTCTCCTGTTAATTGAGAGACTATCTATTCATCCAATCTAGCACTATATTTAAGTTGTTTCTACAATTTTGCTATTATAAATAATAATGCTATGCTGTGAACATTCCTGTACATGGCAAGTGTTTATCTTTAATATATACCTATGAATGAAATTGCTAAGTCAGAGTGTATATGGCATCCATCTTAGACTAAAAGTCAAAGTCCTTACATTGGCCTCTAATAGCAAATACAACCTGGCTCCCTTTTATGTCTTTGAAATCATCTCTTACTCCAATTCCTCCTAGATCATTTCGTTCTCCTGAGCTCTGGTCTATGGGAATTTCCACCTCAGAGCCTTTGTATTTGCTGTTTCCTGCATTTACTTTCCTCTTCCAGATATTTGCAGGGCATGTCCCCTTACCTCAACACTGTCTAACATACATTTTACTAATCTGGGGTTTACTGTCTCTCTCTTCACCATTCCCCCACACACATAAATATAAACTCTTTAATAGCAGGGATTTTGTTGTTGTCTTTTTGTTTGATAATATATCCCCAAATGCCTAAATGATGCCATTTATTGAATGACTGGATCAACAAGCTAACATTGTGGCCTCATTTTCTCCCATTACTTTATACATACTCTGTACATTAGCCAAACCAGACTGTGTGTTCCCAACACACTATGTTCTTTACATTTTGACCATGTTCTTTACACTTTCATTCTTTTGCTCTTGATTGTCCTCTTGGAACCATTAGGACCTTGTTCAAATGTTACCTTACCTCTTTATACATGCTATAAGTCATTACCGAACACCTGCTATTGTGCTAGGGAGATAAAGATGATATTTGACATCTCCATTTAAATGTCTAATGGTATTTTCAATTTAACCGGGATAAAACAGTCCTTAATGTTCACCAGTACCCCAACATGCTTCTCCTCCATTCTTCCTGGTCAGAAAATGGCGTTACCGTATTTTCTGGCGTATAAGACGACCAGGCGTATAAGATGACCCCCTAATTTTACAGTTAAAACGGTCATCTTATACGCCGGAAAATATGGTATTATTACCACCTAGTTACTCAAGCCAAATCCCAATTGTTCAGGATAAAAAAATTTTTTTAAATATTCCTTAGTCCCCTTCATTCCTCGGTAATTCATTAGTTCCACCTCCAAAGTATATGCTGAACCCATCAATTTCTCTCCACCTAGACCAGTGCTGTCAAGGAACACCTTCTGCAGTGATAGAACTGTACTTACATATTCTCTGCCCAGCACAATAGCCACTAGCCACATGTGGTTATTAAATACTTGAAATGTAGCTTGTGTAACCAGAGAATTAATTTTTTATTTCAATTAAATTAAATGTATGCCACATGTGGCTAGTGACTACTGTATCGGATAGCACAAATCTAGACTTTATCACTTTGGTTAAACCCACCATAATCTCTCAGCTGGACTAATCCACTACAGCAGTAGCATCCCAATTGGTCTGGTTCTACTTCTGCCTCCATACCCATTCTAACTATATTCACTCCTCCAACTCCCTGAAAGCTTCCAATTTAGAACAAAATCCAACCTCCTAGCAAGGCCTTCAAGACATTTTAATCTTGGGTCTATGTCCACTCTTTGATCTCATGAAATATCTCTTTTCCTCCCTCACTCCACTTTCAACATTATAGAAATCATTTTCCTACAATATTTGAAGTTTATGTCACTCCTTTGAGGATGCTGTCCACCTTGCTTTGAGAAAACTGTCCCCAAATTTTCAAATGACTAGATCTTTATCATCCTTTAGGTCAGGGCTGTCCAACTTTTTGGCTTCCCTGAGCCACATGGAAGAAGAATTGTCTTGGTTTACACAAAATACACTAACACTAATAATAGTTGATAGTTGATGAACCAAAAATAAAGCAAACAAAAAAAAGGTCGCAAAAAAATCTCATAATGTTTTAAGAAAGTTTACAAATTTGTGTTGGGCCCCATTCAAAGCCATCCTGGGCCACATGCAGCCCACAGGCCATAGGTTGTTTTAGGTTTTAACTCAAACTTTACCTCCTCAGTGAGGCCTTCCCCACGACCTAATCTAAATTAGTATTTCCTCCCTTCCTAGTAGTGTATATTAGCACCATGGTTGATTCTCTTCATAGCACTTATCACAGCCTAAAACAATCTTATGATTTTGTTTACTTACTATAATATCTAGAACTGCTAGCTACTGCTAGAACATAAACTTCACAAAAGCAGACCTTGTCTGTCTTTCACCACTGTATTCCTAATGCCCAAAACAGTACAGATCAGATAGTAAGTACTCAAATGAATAAATAAAATAGTTCCTGCTCCTGAAGAATTCAGCCTTATGGGCTTACGAATAAGAAAATGAACAATTACAAGATAATGTCAAGGGCTTTGGAAAAGCTGAATACTGGATGCTATGGGAGCAGAGAGGATAAAACCTAAACCAATCTCAAAGAATAAAGTAGGCTTTCTAGGGATAACTATTTAAATGTTGAGACCTAAATGACATGTTAGAATTGGAAGCCTAGAGGAAAGGTGATGTGAGTAGAGTTTTTGAAAGCACAGGTAACAACTGATATACAATAAGGAAGATAGTGACCTAACAATAAGAGCAGAGAAAAATGGATGTATTCATGGACAACTTAGGAAAAAAGAGGTGTAGAATTTAATGATTAATTATATGCAAGGGGTGACAGAAAAGGAATTAAAGATGATACCCAAATTTTACCCTTAGAAAATTGCATGAATGATATTTTCATTCAGAAAAAGAACAGACAGAAGAGTAAAGAAGTAAGTTTGATAGAGAAAAAAAAGTTCAACTTAGTTTAGGATGATTCTGACTTGAGAATAGAATCATTCAATAAACAGTTTGATAAATGTGGTCAGAATTCAGGAGAAATAATAACCCAGAAATATAGATTTGAAAGTCTTTAGCATAGAGGTGACAAATGACACTAAAAAGCATTCACTGAGATTACAATAAGTCAGAATGCTGAAACACAGCAATATTTAATGATCAGGCAAATAAAGAGGCGCCCATAAAAGAAAGTCATAAGATGGGGCACTGAAAAAAAAAGAAGACTATAATGTCAGAAACCTAAGGACTGCAACATTTCAAGGTGATGGTGGTGGTGGTGAACAATGTTAACACACTGTCCATTGGTTGAATAAAAGCCTATAAAAAAATCAGAGAGGCAAAAATGCATTCTATCAAATTAGGAAGTAGTGATCTTTTCACCAGTTAAAATGAAGTTTTCCTAAGAACTATGGGGTGGAGGGAAACAAGGACAAAAATTAATTCAACAAATTCTAGTTCATGGGAGAGTTTAGTTTCCTTTGGATCCTATTTACCCTTCTTAATTTACTCCTAGTGGGTTTTTTTTTTCCCAATTTAATAGAGAAATTGTGCAATAAATATTCTTCATTCTTGTATCTAGTTTTCAGACTTTCTTGCTAATTCTACAGGCCCATTCTATAACAAGGAAACTACTCTTAGCAGCTAGGCCAAGACTGTACAAAACAAACAAAACCACTAAAAGGATCGGATCTCTCTCCCTGTTTATATCACTAATAGAGGCTATGTCAATAAGCTTGTTCTGTAGCAAGCACATGTAAGTGTTTTTTTTTAAAAAAACTCAGATCCACAATTAAAGAGGCAATGCAGCTGAATGGATGAAGCTTAAGGCTGAAAGCCAGAAGCTTTAAGCATCAAATTGGCAGAGACCTCTGCCAAGTACTTTCTGACCAACTCTGAGAACATTCTATAACTCTTTCAACAAAACAAAACAGGAGCCCTGCGCAGCCCGCGCCCACCTGTGGAGTGAAACTATATGGAAAACTAATGCTGTCAACTATGGAGACTGCTCTCCCCCTTCTCTCTCTCTCTCTGTCTCTCTCTCTCTCTCTCTGTCTCTGTCAAAAAACAATAAAAATAAATCTTTAAAAAAAAGCAAAATAGAAAATAATTAAAAAATTCTAAACCAGAATGAGATAATTAGTCAAACCAAAATTAGACAATTATAAATAATATCAAAATTGAGGTAAGAAATCACTGGTAGATGTGACATAAAAAATAAATCCTCATGACAACTGCAACACTTACCAACAGAATTTGATTTGTGTTTGGAAGAACGGCACAAGGACTCATGCCCTAAACAGGTAAGATGTCCTAGGGGTCTTTCAGGTTGGCATTCTAAGTGATGAGGTCAAGAAGCAAAGTAAATACACAGAGATCACCCCCTTTTCCCCTCCCACTTTGGCATGTGATACTTTTAGTTTGGCTTCCCAGCTTTCTCCTCTTATAGGAAGTGGCTACTCAGTAAGGAAGAACTAAGAGGTTTAACTGAGAAGTCATTAGCTAACTAGAATAAAGTCATTACTAACACTGTGTCAAAATCAGATATGAATTACTTCAGTCAAGTGCAAACCATTTGGAATTATGGAAGAGAACTGGAGTCAGCTGGTAGGTTGCCAATTCTTGCTTTGGATCAATGCACATCAACCACTAAGCATTATACCAGTGTAAACACATTTAATACTCAAATAATACCATGAGGTATCCCCATTTTAAAGTTAAGGAAACCGAACAAAAGAGGTGAGTCACTGAACTCGTAGATGGTATTTTCCTTCTTATGATAATCTTAAAAATCCTGTATGTACATGTTCTGGGTCATCCAGAATATAGGTCCTAGATAATCTTATAATCAAGTACTACCATGCAAGTTCAGGGGCCTCATTTCTTATTTTCGCTTACGGTCAAGTGAAGAGCAAGTGACTGAAGCTTACTGTCAGAATGAAGTCTTCATGGTAGTGGTTGAGAACTGAGTCATCGCAGGTTATCCAATGGCACACCAAACCCAAGAAAAGCCTTCACTGCACAGTCAGTGGCACATTCATGCTGTTGGTAACATGCACTGAACGGAGCCCCATCACTGAACATAGGCAATTTGCAATAGTTCACTAGCAATAATCATAGCTGGTGACACTGAAGACTAAATGCAGGTTCCAAATGCCTAGATCAGCCACTCATTTAAGGATTTCAAGAATGCTATTTTATTAGTTCCTATCGCTGCCATATTTCAAAATTAGTGGCTTAAATTAAAAAGGCATTTTCTTATACTTTTATAGGTTAGAAGTCTGACACGTCTCAGTGGGCTAAAATCAAGATGTCAGCAGGGCTGCACTGCCTTCCAGAGGCTCAAGGGGGAAATTCCTTTGTATTTCCTAACTTTTATTAGAGACCTCCTGCATTCTTTAGCTTATGATTCCCCTCCTCCAACCTCAAAGTTAGCAACAACCAGTTGAGTTCTTCTCACATATCATCACTTGGACTTTGCTTCCACCCTAAAATCTCTTCCACTGACCTTTTGACTCTCTCTCCCACTTTTAAGGACCATTGTGATTATACTGGGCCCACCAAAATAATCCAGGAAAATCTATTTTAAGATCAGCTGATCAGCAACTTTAAATCTATCTATAACCCTAACCCTCCTTGCCAGATAATGTAACATACTCACAGGTTCTGGGGATTAGGATATCTTGGGGGAGGGGGCATTAGTCACCTACCACAGCTACTATGCTAGCCATCTCATGAGGTTCAACAGCATACTCATATCTCTATAGGGTTACCAAATTGTTCCCCATTAACACTGACATCCAAAGACTGCTTACTAACAAAGTTTAGACGAAATATACTTTCTGATTCTAATGAACTAGCAAAGTCTCAAAGATATTAACACTGCTTTTTTATTTTAGAGTATACTTGCAGGCCTTCTCTGCAACAATATTATTTGAATCAAAATACAAATATAATATTGGGTCTCCTTCTATTAGTTCTACTATTAAACTAACAGTGAATTGGTTTTTGCAAAACACTATTAATTGTCACATAACACTACAGATAATACTTTGACTTTCATAGACTTTCTTGTCTTATTTGTACCTGAACTGTCAACTTATTTTGTTTTCATAATTGTGTCCAACCTATGAAGTTTATACTTAGTTCTTCTGTTTCTGTATGTGTAAGTAATAGTACAGCCATGTGTTGTATAATAACAGGGATATATTCTGGGAAATGCATCATTACGCAATTTCATCATTCTGTGAACATCATAGAGTGTACTTACACAAACCTAGATGATACAGCCTACTACACATCTAGACTATATGCTATAGCCCAGGGGTATCCAAACTGTTGGCTTCCCTAAGCCACTTCAGAAGAATTGTCTTGGGTCACACATAAAATACACTAACACTAACAATAAGTTGATGAGCTTTAAAAAAAAAAATCTAGTATTTTAAGGAAGTTTATGAATTTGTGTTGAGCTGCATTCAAAGCCGTCCTGGGCCCCATGAGGCCCGCGGGCCGCAGGTTGGACACGCTCGGTAAAGTCTAGCATTCCCAGGCTATCAACCTGCATAGCATGTTACTGCATTGAATGCTGCAATTTGAACATAATGATAAGTATTTGTATGTCTAAACATAGAAAAGGTACAGTAAAAATATGGTATAAAAGATTTTTTTAATGGCACACCAGTATACGGCATTTGCAATGAATGAAGTTGCTCTGGGCGAGTCAGTGAGTGAGTGGTGAGTACAATGTGAAGGCCAAGAACATTACCGTATACTACTATGGACTTCATGAACACTGCCCACAAGCCTCTCCCCTGCTCCCTTCCAACAGGGTCAGAAAAAGAACATGAAGCTGTCGATGCTGCTCCACTGAACAGGGATGTGGGATGTGGAAATATAGAGGAGAAACTGGTAGGCTAAGGCATAGGTGACCATAATAGTGACTGTCAGAAGGGAATAAAAGGTGGCCTGAGGGTCAGCAAGAATGAGAAATCAAGATGGCGAGGTAAAGGAACATAGGGATTGTCGTGGCAATGTGGTTTTGGCTATTGTCTGTTGGAGCAATTGTGAGATTGAGGCACTCTGCAATATTCATTTAAAAAAAGAGAGGGTGTTTCATATGGAAAGGGTATAGAACTGAGGACTCAATATCTTGCCTCTGGAAATTTGTTTTTGTTTCCATTGATCCCATCTGGCATAAACGGCTCTCTCTGGCACTGAACTGATAAAAGAAATAAAACTTACCTATGGTATTTATATCGTTACAACCTAAATACATTTCCAAAGTACAGGGACAGGTTGGCTCCACACTGCCACTGAAAGCTTTCACTAAAGTGGCAGTGACACTTCATACTTGTTAAGGTAACTCCTGTGGACTTCTGTCCTTGTATAGAATCTTATGTCCTGAACAAAGAATTTACAGCCATGTGCTCTGAAGACCATCAAGATCTGGGAAGGATTTAGCGCCCCGAGAACATGTAGCACTGGGGGACAGGCGCCCCTGTGCTGAACAGGTCAGTGGCTGACTGGGATGTCATCTGTGCACTCTAAACGTAGGTGCTGTGAGTGAGAGGGAGTGTTTCCAAGCCCCACAGATAACTGCTCCTGTCTGAGAAAAAAAAAAAATTCCTCCTAAACCATATATCCTTCCATTTCTTATAAGAAATTCAACTCCATTATAATTTTATGGAATCAGTGTCATATGTGTGGTCAATCATTGACCAAATCATCGTCAAGCAGTGCTTGACTGCCATTAAAAATAATTACCGTAAGTCAAATCAAGGGGTCCACAAATTTATCTTTCCTTTAAAAGGGATTTATATAACTCTCAGTTTTGAGAAAGACTGGAGTACTGGAATAGATATTAATAGTATTACATTTAGAATCAGATATGAACTCAACTACCAGCTCCACAACTTAATGGCTATTTGACCTTGGACAAGTTGCTGATACTCTTTAGATACCCAATATCCTTATATATAAAATGAGGATAATACCTTATAGGCTTAAAAAGATGAAGAGAAATTATATGTATATATAGCTCAATATAGTTTCTAACTATTATCAGGTACTCAGTAAGATTATATTTATTTTATAAAACTCTATCCAAGTTGTAAGATAAAAAAACAAAGATAATTTCAGTATTTGGCATATTACATTTTCTCAATAAACTACAATGTCAAATGACTTAAAGAAACACTGTTGCATATTTAATGTCTAAATTTTCAATAGATCTAGTTGATTTTAATTATCTTTCAATTTAATTAACCTATTATTAACCTCTAATATATACTTACCATTTAAGTTTATAACTTGTTTTATCCCCAAAATAATTCATTTGCCATCCTAAAAGCTTTACTATTAGTAATTAAATAATTGGAATTTTGCAAGTAATACAGTATGGTTAATAATCTTTTTTTTTTTTAACATTTATGTTATTGAGAGAGAGACAGAGAGAAGAGGGAAAGGCCAAGAGCAGTCTCCATGGCTGTACATCATTAGTTGCGACATAGTTTCATTCCACACAGGTGGATGTGGGGCTGCGCGGGGCAGGAACTGAAGTGAAGGCCCTCCCGCCTGGGAGGCAAGAACCTTCACCATCCTGGCAGTAACCAGTTGCACTGCAGTTCAGCATATAGGTTTGCATGGCCAGGGCCAGGATTCTATCCCCGACCTCACAGCTGCAAGGCAAGCACTCAACCTGTTGAACTATCCCAGCACCACAGTATGGTAGATAATCCTAAACAGTTACTTTCTACGTTTTCCAAAAAGGAAATACCCTAACATGTGAATGAAAATTGACTTGGAAAAAATTATTAATACAAAATGAAACTAGAAATATCAAAGTCCTAAATAAACTTCAGAGTGAATACTGGAAATAAGAGTCAACTTCTAAGGCTGCATTCATCACTTAAAAAACAGTACCAATTTCAAAACATTAACTTTTAATTCTAAACCACAAGTATGCAAGGAAGGACTGATGGAGATTAAATGAATTTTAACACTTGCTGAATATAAGTATGGAAAAAAGTATTTTTATAAAAGGTTAACTAAAGATAAAAAATTATTTGTAAATTCATAAATATTTCATGACAGTTTCTCTTATGTATTATTGGGTACAAAAATACTTACAGTTTGATAATATGAGGATGACGAAAGAGTTTTAGATTTTGAATTTCCCGTTTTATTTTTCCAACAACATCTAAACTGCGAATCTTCTGTCTATTTAAGATTTTAACTGCCACTTTATGGCCTGTCAACTGATGCTCTCCAACTAAAGGAAAGAAAAAGGGGAAAAAACTGCTGTCATAGCTACATAATCATTTATTGATGCTTCCTTCTATTGCAACACCAAATTCAACATATTCAAAACTAAGCTCAGCATTCTCTCCCTCTTCCTCCTGGAAACCTATATCCTTTTTTTCATTAGGTGGCATACAGCCTATATGCTAGAAACCAAGCAGTCAGGTGACATTTTCTCCTAAATATTTCTTGGAGTCATGTTTTCAAATCATTTTTGTCAAATATTTAATAACAATGATAGAGGTACCAATGACATTTCTTAAGTGTTTATTATGTACTAATCTCTATTCTAAGTATTAAATGCCCAGCTCACTCAACCCCACATCTCTATGAAGTATTATTATCCTCCAGCATGCAGACGAGAAACCTGAGGCACACAGAAGTTAAATTACTCATCCAAGGTACCATAGTAAATAGTAGCACAGCATGTGATCTCCAACTGTCTGATTTCAGAGGCAGAGGGTGTGGGAAAAGGGGAACTCTTATACCCAGTTAGTGAGAATTTAAACTGATACAGTCACTGTGGAAAACTGTATAGAGGCTCCTCAAAAAAGTAAAAAACAGGTCTACCATATGATCCAGCAATCCCACGCTGGGTAGCTATCGAAAAGAAATGAAAACAGGATATCAAAGAAATACCCGCACGCTCTAATCAACTGCAATGTGATTTACAATAGCCAAGATATGGAAACTACCTAATGCCAATCAATGAATGAATAAAGAAGACACAGTCTATACATATACAATGGACAATCATTCAGTCATGTTACAAAGTCCTATTTGTAACAATATGGGTAGAACTTGAGGGCATTATACTAAGTGAAATAAGCCTGAGAGAAAGTAAGAGTAGTATTGTATGTTATCATTTATATGAGTATATGGAGTCTTAATAATAATAATAATAGGGGAAGCCGGGGTGGCTCAGTGGGTTGGGCACTCGCTTTGCAGCCCTGGGGACCGAGGATCGAATCCCGGCCCCGGCCCGTGCAGAACCATGTGCTGAACTGGGAGCTCCCCTAGTTCAGTTCTCTCTCTGTCTCTGCCTCTGTATCTCTCTCTCTCTCTCTCTCTGTCAAAAAATAAATAAATAAATAAATAAATATATACATATATATATAATAAAAAATAATTTTTAAAATAATAATAATAATAATAAGTCAAACAGGAACAGAGTAGAAAAGTGGTTGCCGGGGGCTATTGGGAGGGTGGGGGATGAGGGTGGGAGGATAGAAAGAGGTTAATAAAAGGTCACAAACTTTCAGCTATTAGATAAATAAGATCTGAGGATCTAATGTATAACATGGTGTCTATAGTTGATAACAATATTGTATAACTGAAATTTGCTAAGTACAACTAAATATACTCAACATTTTCTCCCATCTCTACATAGATAGATGCACTTTACTCCCAAGCAAATAAAACCAGTTTTGTACAGTTTTCCAACAATGTGTCTAGAAATGGCTTTCTTGTAATTATTTATTCTGTTTGGGGTTCTGTGGCTTGATGAATTGTATCAATTTTAGAAAACATACTGCCATTATCTCTTCAAATATTGCTCTGTCCCATTCAGTCTCTCTTCCCCTTCTGGAATTATATAGTGCCTATATGATCATCAGTGATCCTTTAAGCTCCATGCCTAATAACAAGTTTCAGTGATCCTGGGTTCAAAATGATATTTATATTCACAGAACACAGCAGAGAGTAATCTAACACCAATTTACTTAGCTTTTTAGAAGGATTTAGGACTGTAAACACAGCATATCAACATTCCAAAATCAAATACATCTTCATGAGGAGTCCCTAAAACATCCATTTGCTGCTTTCCAGATCCCTCATCACACAGAACACACTAGGAAGTGGAGGCTGAGACCCACATGCACGAATACAATGTACCGTATTTTCCGGCGTTTAAGACGACCCCCTAATTTTACAGTTAAAACATAGGTTTAGGCCTATATTCACTGTGTAAGACTACAGCCTCGGAAGTGGGGGGTAGTCTTATACAGCGAATATAGGCCTAAACCTATGTTTTAACTGTAATATTAGGGGGTCGTCTTATACACCCGGTCGTCTTATACGCCGGAAAATACGGTACTTCAGCATTCATTAGTCTCAAACAGTAACACCGCATCATATAACAGCCCATTCATGCAGCTTCTAAGCCCTCCACAGGGGGTGCACTGAGTTAGAGGAGAGACCATAAGAAAAGCTGGAGATCTATTTCCCTACAAGTCTTCATAAACCTCCCAGTCCAGATGTAATTCAGCAATCACAGGTCATTTTCACAATAAATATAAGGGTTTGGTAATACCACTGGAAAAAAACACATTTATCTTAGCAGATGTCCAGATAAACTATTAAAATAAGATAAACTAGAGTCTTTGGGGGGGGGGGGAATAAGCATCTAATTTTTTTCTCTACAAGTTTCAATAGTATGTATATTAGACTTTTCACTGTGTTCCCATTTGTTTCTTACATTTTCTTTACATCATTTTGTCTATTTTCAGTCTGGATAATTTCTTCTAACCTATTTTCCAGTTCACTAATCCTTTCTTCAACAGAATCTATTCTGCTGTTAAACCATCTGTAGAGTTCTAACTCAATTATTGTATTGTTTAGCTATAGATTTTTTTAAATTATTTTTATAGAGTCCACTTGTCTGTTAAAATCCTCTCTCTTGAATATATTAATCACAGTTACTTTAAGGTCCATGCCTAATAACTTTAGTATCTGAATTACCTATGAGTTTGTTCCTACTGTCTTGGCCTTGTCTCCTGAAATGTTAAGACATTGTGTGTGAAAAACTGTAGAGGCTTCCGCTGATTTTCTCTCTGCCTCCAAAAGATAGGAGGCATATTACCTTAATAGTCTAGGATTAAGTTGATTCTAAGAGGGATTTCCATATTCATGGAGTTATAACCCAAAACCCAACTGTTAACCAGGGACACTTCGCTCCTTGATAAGCTATATGAATTCCAACAGTTGTCTTCCCAGGACTTAAACTCCACTTAGCTTTTCTGCCTTTTAGCCACTGCTCTCTGTTTGGTCTCTTACATTTACCATTATTACAAATTAGCAAATGACTCAAAAGCCAAACAAAATGTCAAGCTCATTCCAATGCCTTTCTCTTCTGATGGAAACAATGACTACTCAAGCCCTGTCTGCCTTCAAACAGATTTTTTTAATTTCTCCAGATTTTCTAATTGTTCTTGACTAGAAGACTGATTTGATACAAGTTAGAAATCATAGCTAGGAATGGAAGTCAATGGCATTTGATAAAATGTATATACAATAAAAGAATACTAACATTAAAAAGGACTTAAAAGATTATCTATCTATGCCAACCTTCCATTCAAACTAGAAACTTTGTGGTAACAATCTTAAAAGATTACCATCTAGTAAGGAAATGTGTCAATAAAAGAAACCTAATTGATTTGTGGTCAAGTTGTATCACTCCTAGACAATCTCCTTGATAGAAAGATCCTGTTTTTCTACCCAATAATCACAGTTCTAGCCTTCAAAGCATTATTGTACGGTATATGGTGACTTTTTTTTCCCCAGGTGATGGTACTTTAGTTATTTAAAAACAGCTATTGCACTTAAAATACATCTTCTTATAGTATAAAGAATATTTCACATCATGTTTCCTTTTACCATATCTCACATGGCAAACTTTTTGGGCTCCCCTAATTGTAATGATCTTTCTCTGAATGACATATACAGTAATGTGGTAAATTTTTTACAAATTATGGTGCTAAGAAACTGAATCCAATATTCAAAATTAGCTCAATTCAAAGTATAGCAGAACTATGCTAGCTCTACAAGTACCAACTAATATGGCCTCTACACAGCTATTTTTTCATCTAGTAACAATTTTTACATTTAAGCATTCATAATACTCGTATATACTTTCCATGCTTGCCATCAGCTAAAACTTCAACATCTTAGAAACTATCAACTATTTTACTCTTTTATGGACTTGTTCTTTGTTTTTGTTTTTAACCTAAATGCTAGATTTGACACTTATTCCTATTAAATTTCACCTTCTTGGTTTTCACCTAGCAATCCAAACAGTCAATATAAATTTAAATTCTGATTCTGTGATTTGTCTAGTAAATTATCTCTTCTAGCTTTGTGCCATCCCAAATAGGAAATCTTACTATACTTTTAAATAGAATTAATGACTGATATTTCCCTTTAGGATGACAACTAGCTTTTTGGAAACAGTTGTTCAGCAACAGTAAGCCATTCAGAGCAAGTTTCTTCGACTTATCCACAAAGCTGCTATAAGACACAAAGTCAACTTTCTTGTTGAAATCAAATTTACAGTATATACTATAACTGATATATTATCTAACTTTGAATTAGTAGTTCACTAAGATGGCCTGGTACATATAAATCTGAGGAAAAATGGATTCATCATATCATATTGTATCATATTTGACTTAGAATTCAAATGTCAGGCAAGAATCTTTCAAGTAAACCCTGTGATGAATATTTCCCACTGTCTTAATTAATAAATCATTGCTTTATCACTGCCACATTAACACTAGTAAAAATATTTGCTTAAAATTCAGTGTCACTAAAGACAGTAAATGCTTCATGTATATTCCATTAACTAAGTCTGGGAGATCTGAAGTCAATTATGTAATACGATATAGTACCAAGTTATACTCAAACACATTAAGAAAGAAAATAAAATCAATATTTACTGTATTTATGAAGTAGAGTAAGAATTTAGAAACATTTAATGGTATATTTAAAAATATTTATTGCATTATTTTCAATTGTCATAGCTACATAATTAGCTTATAACTAATTTGTAATTTAGAAATGGAGAGATGTTAAATGAGAACATATTGCTCATGCTGTTTTTAATAGTACATAAAATATATAAAATAATATTAAGAAAAATTTCTGAAAAAACCTAGTACTTAATAAACAGATACAGTGGCATTCAGAATAGGAGACATCATAGCAAGATCTGATCATTATCTTTAAATAATGGCGGTTTTAAAAATCTAAGGGCAAATAAAAAAAATATTATTAACACTTTAAAAACAAAGGCACTACCATAAAAAAAAAAATACAGCGAAATGTATCAGAGGCAAAGACTGTTAAACATAAGACACCACTTAAGCAAGAATACTGTTCCCTTGAAGCGGTGAAGAATGTTTCTATTATTAGCAGAGATAAGAGCTGCCTGAAATTCTTTCCTTAATAACACTGAACTAAAAATAAAATGGTTTACCACATTTCAAAATAAACACACTGCCTTGCATACGCATTTCAATCATTTAAATAATACGTAAAATTCCATTCAACTGAATTCAAGGTACTTTCTCTTTTATTTGTACCTTATTAATATACCAGAGAGATTCTCTTATTTTTATAACAGCACATTCAATATTTTAGAGATCTTGTGCCACCCACTTACTCATTAGCTCTTAAAGAATTTGAGATTATCTTTCCTGCTAGGTCAAATTAAATCATCTGCTTGGCTTAAAAAAATTAACTACTTTCTCTACAAAATATTTCTTCTATCATCAAGAAAACCACAGAAATTGAAGATGACTAGATGGGGCAGTATTATCATTACAAAGGAGTATCAAATGCTTTAAGGAAATCTAACATGGCCCACAGCATAAATATTTTGTCCTGTTCTTACACAAAGAAAACTAGAGCATGGGAAAGAGAGGAAAACCCGAGGACCTGGGTCATTATGTCAGTATATGATCAAACTACCACTACCCTTTCTAATTCACACAGACGTGTTAGTTCAAAATTTGTAGGAAGACATTTTTAGCTCAGACTGTATTTTCTGTAATATTTTCTGTACTTTAAAAAAAAATAAACTTTATGTATTATTTCAGTTTTACTTTAAGGAGATGCCACCTTAAAAATGACTCATACATGAAAAACTAGCAGCTGTTCCTCATCCTCCCTATCCCAATTTTTGCCTCCTTTCTCAAAGAGTTCTATGATCGCTACCACAGTATCTAGAATCCATGTTATCATGCTTATATATATGCATTGCGAGTAATGTAGGAGAGGGTGATGAGTGGGCAGTGTCTCTAGACAAAGTTTTCTGAACATATCTGAGTGAAATATGAAAGAAGACCTGGGAAAAACAAAACAGGAGATTGTGAACTCTTCTACCCCCTCATCAAATAAATTTCTGGTCTCAGAACCAGATCACATATCATTCTCAGAGTTCAGCTAATTATGGGCTTAAGTACACAACAGGACCTAAGTACTTAATATTATATAGTATGGTAAGACTTTTGTCCTTTTGAGTATCTTCTACATTTTCTCATATATTCTCACAACAGTGTGAGGGAACATATGGTATTATTCTCTTTTTCATAGAACAATTGACTTTGACTTATGGCCACACAGCTGGCTTACAACAGGTCCTCCAAATCCAATGTTCTCTATACTGTATACCATGTCGCCTTTGTGGACTTATCCTAAACCTATCCACATTTATCACATTGTTTCCTATGGGAAAATATTTTCTGAGTGTCAGCTGATTACACTAAATGAACAAAATCTATTCAGAAATTAAAGACAAAATTAATTATATCGAAACCATATAAATGGTGCAAGTCACCAAAAAAAAAAAAATCTAAATAGCATATCATTTACCCAATAAGACATATGACTGAATTGATTTTTATTCAAACGCTAAACTTCTAGTATTGTAGTTGAGAAGAAATATAGAACTATTTGGCACTATTTGTTATTTGGCACTATTACAAAAGTAAAAGCAGTTGACCTATATGAATATTCATTCTTATATCTATTTCTTTCTTATTTTATCCATTTTCCATACTTGTGAAAAAACAAATTACATGACTTATCCAAAAAGAATACTGCATTTTAATATCAACATTAACAATTAAGTATCATATAGCACAAATAGTCATGTAGAACTTTCCTCAATACAGGCAACTAAAAAATAGGAGATTTTTTGAGACAGCTCTATCTCAAGGTTGATATCAGAATTGAAAGGATTTCTAAACACAGCAATCACTCATTAACATCTCACACAGGGTACGAAATTTACTCACAACAACGATGTCATCTATTTGTATGACAATTTATATTTTTAGAGCCACTTTATGTACCTCAAACTCATTTCATTCTCATAAAAATTCTAGAAGGCAGGCAGGCCTAATATTGCTATTGTCATTTTGTAAAGGAGGAAACAAGCTCAGAAAAGTTTAATGGTTTTCCCAAAGCCATATAACTACTAGTGCAATGAAATTAAAATCCAGAGCTAATTAATGCCTTCTGAAATCAATATTCTTTATACAACTCAAGTCATTTTTACAAGTTTTCTTTAAGTCTGGTTACTAAAGGTTATTGGTAATTTTAGTTAAGTTTACTTTCACAGTAAGAAAAATAACCTGAGGATGCCGGGATAGTTCAACAGGTTTGGCACTTGCCTTGCAACCACCAGGTTTGAAAATGGAATCCCACCCCAGCCTGTGCAAACCCACATGCTGAACTGCAGCAAACTGGTAACCAATGGGATGGCAGTGAAAGTTCTCACCTCCCATTTGGGAGGCCCCCAGTTTGATTCCCGCCCCATGCGGCCCCACACCCCCCTGGGTGGAATGAAACCATGTCACAACTAATGATGTACAACTATGGAGACTGCTCTGGTCCCTCCCCCTTTCTCTCTCTCTCTCTCTCTCTCTCTTTCTACCTCTCTCTCACCTCTCAAATAATAAAATAAATCTTAAAAAAGAAAAAAACTAAAATACTTAATATTTCTAAAAGCTTTGGGTTAAAACTGTTGGAATTCAACACATTTATTATATAAGAAATGGAATATATTAAGGTATAAAAGTTGGGAATATAAAAATATAAATTTTAAGCATTCACATGGAGTTTCAAAACAAGTTTTATTCTCTCTAAATGTGAACTAAAGACATTGAAATCTTATTTTCTCAATCCTTGATAAATATCTACAGACATATAAAATTATATCCTTGTTGGTTTGAAACTCACAAGATGACACACTATGCATTTTGACTTTGTATTACATATAGCACAGACTGTGGAGTCAGAGAACCCTGAATCTGATTGCCAATTCTGTCACTTACTAACTAGCATTGTGACCTCAGGCAACTTAAAGTATCTAATTCTCAATTTCTTTATTTGTAAAAATGGAGTTATCAAATTTAGGATTACCCTGGGAAATACATAAAATCAATTCAATACAGCAGACTCTCTGTTAACTGGAACTCAAGGAACCAGCCTTCTCAAGCAAATGCCAGTTGCTTGAGTTCCGGTACACAGAGAGTCTGCTTACATTTATCTGGCTTCTAGCAAGCCTGATGGGTGCCAGTCAACTGAGAGTCTACTGTATGCAGTACTTAGAATATAGTGAAAACTGAATCAAGCTGTAACTTTTATCACTAAAGTATTACATGTCTCCTTTTTCTTCTGTTCTACATTACATCTACGTTTCAGGTCTGGTCTTCAGTAATTCAAATTTCCACTAAATCAGAAGGAAAAATTAAACACACCCACTTTGAAATTAAATCGTTTTTAAAAAATCAGTTAAAATGCAAAGTTGTAAAAGCCCTGGCATGTTCTAATATTCTTTCTAGAAGGAAACAAAGCCCAGAAAGTAACCTCTGCCTTGTTCATGGGAGTCAAAAATAATCTCAGATAAGGGTCTAAATACCACAGGCACAACTCTCAGGTCCACCAACTGACCATGTATTTCTCTAAAATTCAATTTATCATTCAGGATTTGGTATTTACATTTCAAAAAAGGTAACACTGCTGGTTAAAAATGTTCAATGAAAAGTTCCGTTTGCTTATCTTTCCAGTTATTTCAAAAATAAGTAGGGAACTAGTAAATCATTTACTTAAATTCTTGAAAGTCAATTCTGTGGGTCATTCAAGAAGCTATATGAAAAACAGAAAAGGTAATTCTTTGATGAGACTTTGCTGGCTACAAAGAGGCTAGTGTGCTTTTATAGTATCCCTTGGTGTGTAATTCCAACAGAGTAATTATTTCAAAAAACAAATCTATCAGTCCTCACCTTGAAAATGCAGGAAATATTTTTAAATAAATTATTCAGATTACATTATATATATTGTTTCTTCAACCAGTCTTTGTATAATACAAACAAGAGATCTATTGTTCTAGAATTTCTATCACCTTTACTAATTTAGATAAGAACTGAACAAGTCTAATTACAAGGCCTCTTAAACAGCAGTTCCACCCTACCTAGAAAGAGTAAAAACCAAAACAATATATAGAGAAAAAATATATGAATAAATTAAAAGTATTACTTTTAAACTGCCAGCCTACATAATTTGTTTCCATAAGTAATCTTACAACAGAATAACAAAGAAGAAAATTCAATTTAGAACATTTTAAATAAGGCTCTAATAATTTCTCAACAAGTAGAGAATTTCCATACATTTTTAAAATAACCTGAATCCAATCTATTAAATGAAAACTATGCCATTTTCAAAAATCTATAATTCACATAAAAGAGAGAAAGCATGTAAGATACTTCTCACACCTCCATTTCCATGTTTTCACAGCTATATAAAATAAAATCATCTATTAAGATTTTTTTTTTAAAGAGAAATTAACCTCACAAAGTCTAAATCTGTAACAATTAAATACACATGTGTTTTCGAACAAAAGATGCTAGACTATTGGATATCCATACTAAAAAAAATTGAGCTTAGAATCTCATCCAAACTAAAAAATTAACTCAAAATGAGTCATAGATAAAAATATAAGCTAAAATAACAAAACATTTAGAAGACATCATAAGAGAAAATCCTTGAGAACCTAAAGCAAAGATTTCTTAGATATAACACCAAAAGCATGGTCCATAAAAGAAAAAATAAATAAATTAGACCTCATGAAAATTCAGAACTTTTACACTTCAAGACACCATTAAGGGGAAGCCAGGATGGCTCAGTGGGTTAAGCGCTCACTTTGCAGCACCAGGGACCAGGGATCCAATCCTGGCCCTGGCCCATGTGGACCCATATGCTGAACTGGGGAGCTCCCCCAGTTCAGTTCTCTCTCTGTCTCTGTATCTCTCTCCGTCAAAAATAAAATAAAAAAAACCTTTGGGGACTAAATTAAAAAAAAAAAAAAGACACCATTAAGAAAATAGAATGTCAAACAACACACTGGGATAAAATATTTGTAAGACATATCTAATAAGGGACTTGTATCTAGAATTTATAAAGAGTTCTTATAACTCAACTTATGAGATGGCAAACAACCCAATCAAAAAACAAGCAAAAGATAGGAACCAACATCTCACCCAAGAAGATATACAAATGACTAAGAAGTACATGAAAAGATGTTCAACATCAAGTCATTAGGGAAATGCATATTAAAACCTCAGTGAGATGCCATTTCACACCCATTACAATGGCTATAATAAGAAGGACAATAAACGTCGATGAGGATGTGACAAAATGAGAACCCTCATACATTGTTGGTGGGACTGTGAAAAAGAACAACCATTTCGGAAAAATTTGCAGTTTCTCAAAAAGCTAAACATAAAACTATGATACAACCCAGCAATTCTATTCCTAGTTATCTCCCCAGGATACATAAATATATATAAAAACATATGTTCACACAAAGACTTACATGGAAGTAAGTCTGTGGTGGCATTTTTGTAATAACCCCAAAACTGAAAACAATGTTCATCAACACGTAGGAATATTATTCAGCAATAAAAAGGAACAAACTAGTAATACTAGCTATGTCATATATGTAACTCAAAAACATTGTTAAAGAAGACAGACATGAGAGACTCCATACTGAACGATCCATTTAGAACAAGTATCCAGAGAACATGAATTTATACAGACAGAAACTATCTTAGTAGTTTTCTGGGGCTGAGGGTAGGAATGAAGATTAGCTGTAAATAGGCATAAGTAATCCTACTGTGGTGATGAAAATGTTTGAAAATTGATCTATGATGAAGGCTGTACCACTAGGTAAAGTTACTAAAAATCACTGAATTGTACACTTGGAATGAATTTTATGACAGGTAAAATATACCTAAACAAAGCTGTTTTTTGGTTTTTTTTAATGCATGTGCTTTTGTTTTTTGTCCCTTAAAAGACTTAAATGAGTATCATTAGATTGTAGAGACCTCTGTAATTTGTATTAAACAATCGTACTACTTCTAACCCTGGATGGGAAAACAACAATATAACTTTAGAGAGGTTACAACAGTGTTAGGAACAACCCTCCGAATGGTTGCTCATTGGACAGAGTCCTCCAGGAAAAGGATTTCTCATAAATCAAAGTACCTTCTGCTGGTGTATGTTTTAAGAAGCCAGTGCCTGGAAGAAGCTCAAAGTAATATATACAACTCAAGAGTAATATATACAAAAGAAATTTAAGTTGTCCTTTGACAATGGGCCAATTGATTTGATGGGTGTTTCAGTCTACATTCAGATTACAGTTGAAGAATTTAAAGAAATAAACAAAAAATGTTAACACAATTTATAACATAGAGTAAGTTATATAACTTTGAGAGTGTATATGTGCAGATAGCAAAGGCACCATTTCCTCAAGTAAGTGACCAGTAATAATAGTCCTCAGCAACGATATCTAATGACAAATAACATTTCAGGCATTAATCCAATCCCAGGGTCTTCCTATATTCATTCTAAAACATATGCTAACTACATACTCTATTTAGGAGATCTTTCAAAAATAATCCAAAGTTCACTGCCCTCAGGGGACTGCAAAGAATTTTACAAACTTTTTAGATACGGACACAAGCACTACCTTGTCTTTGAGGCCTTGCATCACACCTTATTGAAAATTGCTAACCTCACAAAACTGCTTAGCCTCCTTTCCCTGATTCATTTTTCTCAATAGCACGAAACAGACTATGTATTTTACTTATGCATTGTGATTATTGTTTGTCTTCCCTTACTAGAATGTAAACTCGACAAGATGAGGAATTTTAATCTGGTTTTGTTCCTTGCTGGATCCCTACTGCCTACAACATTGCCAGGCAAACTGTAGGTGCTCAATACATGTTTTCTGAACAAACGAAAGGGTATCAGATATGTGTAAGTAAATGAGAGCTGATCCTGGCAACGGGAATGAACAATGAGTTTCTTCTTTTTAAGAGATTTAAAATTAAAATATGAATTTTAAAGGAAATAAAGAGTTCTGAGAATAAAATCTCCAGACTGCCTAACCAACATGTCTATGGGGGTTAGGGGGGAGCCGACATTTTACTTATAATTCTGAATTTGCAACGATCAAACGGAAAGTATTTTTAATAAGTTGGCTCTGGTTCTGGAGAGGACAAATTAAATCTCATGTGACTCTTGTTAACAAAAAAGTTTAATAGTTAACTAGTAAGAAGTAAAAAAATTGCAATAGCAACCTGCTTATCTACACCCAAAAAGGGATCCCATCACCAACAAAATAGACCTCACCAGTATTTACTTAGGCAGTCTGGCCTCCTCGGCCCAAACCCTCCAAGGTCTGACACCAAGGAACCTGTTTTCTCCACCCCGTTTCAGAAACCCTCCGAGACCCATGCTGCGCGCCGACCAACCTTCAGACGTCCCAGTTCTGTAATAATTTACCCTGGACCCAATCCAGCCGCATTCCAGCGTTTCACACCCCCAGCAAAAGGACCCAGCCACCGCTCAGCCCCCGAACACCCCTACACAGTCACCCCCACCAACCCGGAGTCAGGGAGCATGGATGGCAGGGACCTCCCGTCCGGCCAGAACTGGAAGACATTTTACACTTCATCCTGGTTCTGCCAAGCTGTGTGTGACCTTGGAAACTGTCCTAAACCTCTAGGGGTCCCCATTTCCTCGCCTTCAACGTGAGGATGACACCTGCAGCAAGGCGCTGTAAGGATTCAATGAAACCCTCGATCGAGCCCCTAAAACAGGCACCCGGCACCAAACGGGAACTCCGAGTCGTCGGTCACGGGGTGATTCCCCAGCCCTATCGATACGGTCTCGGAGCTTGAGAGCGCCTCGCCGAACGGCCCCAGCTCCCCGTTTCGGAGAGGAGGGCACTGAGGTCCCGGAGGGCACCGCCTCGCTCCCGATCCTGGGCAGGCGGCTGGGCGCTGGCCCTGGAACCCCGACGCCGGGCCCCCGCCCGCGCCTCCCCTGCCGGGCACCAGCCGCCGCTGCGGAGCCCGCCGCCCTGCCGAGACCCCGAGGCTCCCCGCGGTCCGAGCCGCCCCACCTGCCGCTGGGCCCGGGGCTCCGGGGCGCCCGCCGCTCGGCGCGACCCCCCTGGAGGCGGGCAGCCCGGCGCGGCGGCCGGGGGCGCGTACTCAACTCTTCACTTTGCCGAAGGTGCCGACGCCCAGCGTGTCCCCCAGCACGTAGTGTCCGATCTTCACCCGCCCGTCGTGCTTCTGCTTCTCAGCCATCTTTAGCGCGCGTCGCCTCGCTCGGCCGCTGTCGCCGTGGGCTCCTCCGTGCGGCCGCCGCCGCTTTTACCCACAGTGCAGCGGGCGCGGGGGGGCCGGCGCGGGGGGCGGGGGGCGGCGCGGAGCCGCCGAGGGGCACGGGCAGCAGCGGGACGGGGCGGGGACCGGGCGGGACAGGCCCACCGCGGCGGACGGGGCGCTGAGCCCACGGGGGAGGCTGAGGGGGCGCGGGGGAGCCCAGCCGGGGCCCACACCGGGCCCCCAACGCCCGGGCGGGGGAGGGCCCCAGCAGGGGCGGGGCGATCGGAGGCCGACAGGTGTGCGAGGCGGGGTGCAGGGGCCGGCGCCCACCTGGGGGAGAGGCCCGAGGACGGGACAGGGCTGTAGGGGGCCCATCGAGGAACCCCGTAGGGAGTGAAACCGTGAGGGAGAGATTGGGGCCGAATTCTAGGGAGTGGAAAGAGGTCGAAGTAGAAAAAAGATAAACAGGCCCAAAGTGTAGGGGGAGAGGGGATGTAACAAGAACAACGTGCGTCTAAGGGAAGTCCAGTCGGGCTGTAAGCGGCAGGGGGTGAGGGTGGCATGGTGGGGACAAGCCTTGAGCCTAGAGCTGTCTGAGATGCTCAAGGAAATTTCTCAGGCTGAGTATTTTTGATACTCGGGTCATGGCCCATGGAGAACTCAAGTCTGTGTACTCTTCAGTCGTCCTCTATGTATACATAATTCTCCATTATTTTGTCCTTAGAACGGAAGAGCCATTCTCCTGAGCTCTCAAGGCTAACATTCAAAGTCCTCCAGTCAATGCCAGCCACAGTATTTGCTCATTTGTATTTTAGCTCATGTATGAGCACGCACACACATGGTAGAAGTGTCTCCGATCCAACTGTACAGAAACAGTGGAAGAAATAAAAGGAAACTGAATGTAGAGAGCATAGGAAGTAAACTACACAGGGGCAAAGAGAAATTGTGAAGAGCAAGGGCAATATAAGAGCAAGGGCACAGTAAAGAAAGAATAGATTTGATAAAGATAGAATTGGGGATAAAAAAAAATGGTGAGAGGAAACTAGAAACATGAAGCCTAGAGTAATTAAAAACTGACAAGAATCTATTAATGAAGTGATTATATATCCCTCCTTTCCACCTTACCTTCCTTCCATGCTGTCCTATTCTTGAATGTCACCTGTCAGTGCTTAAAATTTTCTGGCTGTGTGATAATAAATGTTAAGGGTTAGCTGAACATTTTTAACATTTGTGCATGACAATAGCGTTTCAAGAGCACGTTCCTTAAGCAATCCCTTAGCAAAATGTTTATATGTAAGAGAAAAAAAATGTACTGAGCAGAAAGAATAAGATGTAACAAATCTTTATTTTCTAAGAAATGATAAACATACATCATTCTTGTTTAGACACCAAAACAATGTGATGAGACATGATCACAGCTTATAAATTATAGATACCACAGAGGCTATTTTTGTTCATTCTGGAGATCATTTTTCTTGCTGACAAGAAGTATCACTTAAGAATCACTCTACCTAGCTGGCAATTTGGAGAAAATAGCCAGTTATTTTTGATACTGAATTTTCATTTGGTTAAAGGTCACTCCTTCAGTATTCATTCAGGTGAGTAAGAAAACAAAACATCTATTCAGCTTTTGAGATATAACATGTATGTCTGTCACTTGTTCTAACATTCTATTAGAAGATGTTGAAAAGTATTAGATAAATTTCTTGATGCTACATAAGACAGCCTATAAATAGAGATTTTAATGCATTTGCACTGTCCTATTTGTTGATAATTACAACTTAAATTATACTCTTCATAACTATAATTCTGACGTAGCTACTAAGAACAACCTTGTAGCTTTATTTTTATGCTAAACAACTGTATGGCACTTCGTTGATTAAAAAGTTCATATAAACGCGGGATGCTGGAGTAGCTTAGCAGTCAGTACTTGCCTTGCAATAGCAAGATCCAGGGATTGGTTTCTGGCCCATCCAAACCCCATATGTTGAACTGCAGGGCAACTGGTAGCTGTCAGGATGGCTAAGCAGTGAAGGTTCTCGCTTCCCACTTGGGAGGCCCCTGGTTTTGTTCCTGCCTGATGTGGCCCCACATCTGTGGAATGAAACCACATCACAGCTAATGTTGTACAACGGTGGAGACTACTCTGCCCCCACCCCTTCTCTCTTCTCAGTCTCTCTCTCACCTTCTCTCAATAAAACAAATCTTTTTTTAAAAATTCATTTAAACACAATTATTTCATTTAATTGTCACCAAAAACGTATTATCCTCAGTTTGTAGATAATAAAACTTAGTTTTTCCCTTTCTGACTTGCCCAGGATTAATCAGCTAAGTGGCAGAGTGAGAACACCTATCTAGTTCTGACATGTCCTTTATCTTTCTACTGTACCACAGCTGCCTATAAAAACATATGATTCCCTATGTAAGTTTAAAATTGTCAGTTATAATCCCAGTCTCGTCTTTTTATTTCTAGGACAGGCCAACAACATACCCTTTAAACTAATATTTTAAGCTATTTTCCCGGCTTTTCTTTAGGAGAAAGGTTGACTGGTCAGCGGGTGAGAAGGGTGGGAAAGGACAACTCCTGGTAGCACTCAGCCTGCTATTGCCCTGAACATTTCAGATATGGTTCCATATTTACCTCTCCCCACCCAGCGATACTAACGCGACATTAATCAAACCAAATGCCCCTGGACGATTTCACCCCCCAAAGATGTTCTGGCAAGTACAGTATTCACCACTTTATTTTTTTCAATGATGTTTTGGTGTCCCTGCATTGTTTAGTACCCATCTCTGAGATTTAGAGACCCAGGCAGATAGATATTACTCAACCCTCGAACAACTGTTACTGCTTTACCCTCCTACTACTGGGTCTTTGGGGTTATTTTACTTCAAACATTCCAAAGTAAGGCCTGAATAGGAGAATAATAGAGTACCTCTAAACTAATAGACTATAGTAGATTCCATTAGTATTGTCAATTTACCTCAAATATTCTAAGTAAGGCCTGAATAGGAGAATGATGGAGTACCTCTAAACTGATAAACTACACTAGATTCCATTGGTATTATTAATAACCAGTTTCTTCAAGTCTTTGCTCGGTCACCCTCTAAATAACACCTCCTACTCTGATCAACCTATTTAAATTGCAGTTTGGTCTCAGCCATACTCCCTGCCCTGAATTTCCCTTTAACTTCCTCAACTTCACTTCTAACGTACTATTTACTTGTTTATTTTGGTTTTTTGTTTTGTCTGTTTCTCCCAACTAGAATGTAAGCTTCACAGGAGAGAGTTATTTTCTCTATTTTGTCCCAGAACAGTGGCTTACATATAAATTATAGGCAGCCAAGTAGATTCAGGCTATGTGACATCTAATGTTTATACAATGTGGGAACCTCTTTATGGAAAAATACCATATTTTCCGGCATATAAGACGACCGGGCATATAAGACGACCCCCTAATTTTACAGTTAAAACATAGGTTTAGGCCTATATTCACTGTATAAGACTACCCCCCACTTCCGAGGCTGTAATCTTATACAGCGAATATAGGCCTTAACCTGTGTTTTAACTGTAAAATTAGGGGGTCATCTTATACGCCCTGTCGTCTTATACACCGTAAAATACGGTACACAAAATTGGGCATGAAAGTCAATATTTATTTGAAATGAATAAACTATCTACAAATATTTTTAAGCGGACATTACAAACATCTCCAAATTCAGAAGAAAAAAAATCTTTATAAATTAACTATCCCACATACCTTTAAAATTCTTGTTTTCTATATTTTGGTTGCCTCTTCATATTTTGTAATATTTTCTTATAGAGAGAATAGATAATTCTGCCCTTCCTCGAATGCAATTGATCAAGTTTTTGATTACATGTTTCTCTTCAGGATTCCCATAGCAGTATTTTCATATAGCTAATATCATCTATCAATTTTGTTATTTTACCGGTATATATAATTTATAGATATAATGTATATATATTCATATATATATATATATGAATATTTCATAACTATATATAAAAATCACAAAATCTCTTGGACACAGTCAATAGTTTAGTGGTTACCTGAAGCTAAGGTAGTGAGGGATAGGAGAGGAGGAAGGCGGAGTCAAATATATGATGATGGAAAGAAAAAAAGAAAAAAAAGAACATACTCTATCTGCTGTTTCTAGGACCCAAAGGAACCTGGTACATCATTCCAGAATTGAAATAAAGATGGTTACTACGTTATGAAATCATGGAACAAGAACAGAGGGAAGAGCACATTAAAAAGAAGTTAAAGTTGATCAATTCATTTTATGTATATACATATTAAATACAAAGCATAATTTCCCATCTTGGTATAGTTGTCACTAGCTAGGTTACAGATAGGCATAAATCAGAACATACTAGACCTGGTAGATTCATGATAAGATTTATTCTTCAGTTTAAAAGAAAAAGAAAATTAGACACTCAATGATTAATGAAGTGTGTTGATGAGATCATCTATGTAATAGAAGCCAAATAATTACTTATTTTTTTGTTTTTATTATGAAAATGTTTAAACATACACCAAAGTAAACTACTATAAATAAACACCACTATCAATGATCATCAACATTTACCAACCTACCTCTGAATTTTTTAAATTTATTTGTTTCCTGGAGTGTTTTAAAGCAAATAGCCAGATAGATTATTTCACTGGTAAATACTTCAGTATATAGATCTAACAGATAATGACTTCTTTTTGGCATAATCATACCTCCTTTATCACATCAAACAAAATTAATAATAATTCCTTACTATTATGAAATACCCCCTCTATGTTCAATTTTCCTTGATATTCTTAAAAATATAGTTATACTTTTGATTTATTCTAATCAGGAACAAAAAAGTTTACAGTTACCATTTTGCTGATATAACTCTTAGATCTCTTTTAATCCATAATGATTTCCCTCTGTTTGTTTTTCATGTCTTTTTGTTGAAAAATTGGGTCTTTTAATCTGTTGAATACCCCAAACTGTTGGATTTAGCTCAATAATTATGCTTGATCGTAAGAGGTAGTATTGTGATGTAGACAAAGCACAGTATTTAAAAACAAAAATCCTGAGTTCATGTCCCAGCTTAGATACCAAGCAGTGTATCCTTTAACAGATCACTTCATATCTCTTTGGTAAAACTAGTAATATTGAACTAGGTTATATTTAAAGTTATTTTCTGGTATCACAGTATTCAACTCCCAAATCCCACTCCTCATTTTAGAATGAAGCTATCAAAGGAAAAAGATATGGAATTTTTTATAAGGTACTGTAGACCATAGCCAAGGTATTTCAATGAAGTGTTTGATCTCAGCACATTATTTTCCCTACACACATTTATCTCCTGACAGTTGTTATTATTGGTTTGTAAGGTTGAGAGAATATTCCTGGCTTATCCCCTTCACAAAGACAAGTATGTAGATGCAATACTTAAAACCCTTTCAAGGAAAATGTAGTATTACTTTGAAATATTATTTAGCAGGTACCCTAGTAACAAATACTAAACTTAACATAATTCAGTTCCATTTTGTGGCTGAGTACATTTCTAAATTGCTTTAATATGAGTCAACATTGTAATTTTCAGTCTAGCTGAGAAAAAAATAAAACATTTTGGATCAGATTTCCTCATGAGCAGATGCATTAATTGGAATAACAAAGGTTGTTTGCTTTGCTGTATAAACATTTTGGATCTGACAGCATTTTTTAAATCTTCCTTTCATGTGTGTGTTGACAGCTTGTCGGAAAAAAACTCAAACACACTTTTAGCTCAGTTAAATCAATTATTTCCCCCTTGGCATGGATTCAGTGCCATCTATACTGAACATTTTTAAACTGGTGAGATTTGACTAAGGAGATACCAATGTCACCTTGAACTGATTATCATTTTTGTTAAGAGTTGTGCTTTGGAATTAAAACAACCCTTGACAAAACTATACAGTGTACATATTATTTGAAGTCTTTTATAATGCAATTTTAATAACCTCAAGTGGGTGTTAATACTTTGGCTTGTTAGCTCAATCCTGTTAATATTAACTACAAAGCTTTGATGTGGTTAATTAGTGCAAAATCAAGATCAATTAGGTAATTTCAAAATCTCCAAATGCTCTGTAAATAATAAAATAGCTCTTCCTCAAAAAATAAAGACCTTTATAAAATAGCCAGAGAATTCAGTTTCTTTTTTTTTCTTTAAGATTTATTTATTGTTTTTTTGACAGAAAGAGAGAGAGAGAGAGAGATACAGTCAGAGACAGAGAGAAGGGGGAGGGCCCAGAACAGTCTCTGTAGTTGCACATCATTGGTTTTTCCACATAGTTTAATTCCACAGGTGGGCGGGGCTGCACAGGGCAGGAACTGGGCTGGGGTCTCACCCCGGTGAGAACTGAACTGGGGGCACTCCCCAGTTCAGCATATGGGTCCACACGGGCCGGGGCGGGGCTGGGATTCGATCCTCAATCCCCTGGGCTGCAAAGTGAGTGCCCAACCCACTGAGCCATCCCAGCTTCCCCATCAGTTTCTTTTTTTTAATTAGAATTTTTTTTTTAAGATTTATTTTTATTGTTTTTGACAGAGAGAGACAGAGAGAATGGGGAGGGCCCAAAGCAGTCTCCATAGCTGTACATTAATTCTCGACATAGGTTGGAGGGAGGGAGCAGGGCACAGTGTTGGAACCAGGCCAGGGGCCTCCCTCATGGGAGACACACCTCCCATGAGTTGGTAGCTAAATCGGGGTCTCCCATGTGGGAGGCTCACCCTAGCAAGGGCCTAACTGGGGGCCTGCCGCATGGGAAGCACACTCCAGTTCAGCATATGGGTCTGCATGGGCCGGGGCTGGGATTTGATTCTTGGAACCAGGGCTGCAAAACTAACACAACCCGCTGAGCCATCCTGGCAACGCCTAAATTAGAATGTTGACTCTTAACTCTCAAATTCTAATTCTATGATATTAAATGTGTTAATGTTTTTAAAGTACTGATAAATAAATTTTCACTCTTGAATTTTAAAATATTGAAATGTTTTAAAAGTGGTATAACACTAACTATTCCAGCTATTGAATATTTCTAGATACTTTGAATATATTGTTCCTTGTTCTAAATATATTTATTCATTGAACAAAGTTATACTGAATGCCTACTGAGTGCTAGGTACTTGTCTAGACACTGGAATACCAGTATAATAATGACTAAGACAGCCATGGCAGTCAGTGTGCCTCGTTTACCACTCATAATGTTCACATTTGTTAAAAATTATTCATGACACTTGTCAAAGAAGATAAGGCACACCTTATTGGAACTATTGTGATAGGTAGAAGAACTACTGCAATGGAGTTTTGCAGTAGGAGTGAGAAATTGGTCTCAACTAAGAATATAACTAAGAAAAGTGGGGATTTATAACCAAAGAGCAGGCTAGGAGAATCACTGGAAGAAAAATTACTGAAAGTGGGTAATTCTTTGCTACATGGATCTAACAGGATCCTTGCTGAAAGCAGGCCAAGGTGATGGTGAGGATAAGGAATTTTGCTAGATACTGAGGATCATTATTCTAGCTAACCTGACAGCAGGATTCTTGCTAAAATAGGGCTCTTGAGGACATGCTCAGCAACAACTAGCTCATTTGGCTCAGATGAGCCTGGTAAGAGTTAAGTCAAGGAGAGAGTCTTTGTCATACTATAGTGGAAGAGTCAGACAATAAACAATATTATCCATGGAGGATCCATTCCAAAACCACTAGTGGATGTCTGAAACCACCAATAGTTCTGAACCCTATATATATTGTGGTTTTGCCTATGCACATATACCTATGATAAAGTTTAATTGATCAATTAGCACACTGAGAGATTAACAACACTAATAATAAAACAATTATAACAATATATTATAATACAAGTTATGTGCTTTCTCTCTCTCTCAAAATATCTGATAACCCATCTGATAAGCTAGACAGCTACTAAGTGACTAATGGCTGGGTAGCATATACAGCATGGATACATTGAACAAAGAGATAATTTATGTCCCAGATGACAGAGAGTAGGAAAACTCAAGAGTTCATCATGCTACTCAGAAGCCATGTAATTGAAAACTTATAAATTGTTTATTTCTGAAATGTTTTATTTAATATTTTTGGACCATGGTTGACTGTGGGTAACTGAAACCAGAGAAAGTAAAACTATGGATAAGAAGGGAAGTACTATATAATATAATGTAATGTTAGTGGCAGGTGCTATAATGGAAAATAAGCAGAGTAAATGGAAACACAGATGAAAGAGGGGTGTGTGTGATTAGGCATTTTACATAGGTTGTCAAAGAAAGTTTCTGAGAATGTAGCATTTGAGCAGATACCTGAGAATTATGTGAAGGAAGGAACCACTGAATAATTGGCGATAAGAGCATACCAGAAAGAAGGAAGAGCAAGTTCAAAGGCCCTGAGACAGTTCAAATAGAATATTGAAGGAATAGCAAGAAGGTCAACATGTCCAGAGTAGTGACTACAAGAATGAGAATGGAGGGGTTTGTAATTAGACTGCTAAGAGCCAGATCATACTTGGTAGTCTATATTTAAACATTTTGGATTTTTTTTTTTTTTTAAGTATGGTCAGGGGAAGCTGGGATGGCTCAGCAGGTTAAGCCCTTACTTTGCAGCCCTGGGAACCGAGGATCAAATCCTGGCCCCATGCAGACCCATATGCTGAACTGAGGTGTACCCTCACCCACCTGTGCAAGACAAAACCATGTTGAAAACTGATGACAAACAATTATGGAGACTGCTCTGGGCCCTCCCCCTTCTCTCTGCCTCTCTCTGTCTCTGTGAAAAACAATAAAATACATCTTAAAAAAAAATGTGGTCACATTTTGGGGAGGATTTTAAAAAATAAGTCATGTGATATGAATTATAAACTTAAAAGATCTCCCTAGATGGCTGTGTGGAAAAGCGTCTAAGGTGAGAAAAGTGGAACCAAAGAAATTAATGAAGAGCCTATTGTACACCAGTTAAGTGCTGATAGTAGCTAAAACTAGGGTAATAGCAGTGAAGATGGTGAGAGGCATTCAGATTTGAGATATATTTTTATGTCAACACCAGGGAGATTTACTGATGGTTGAATAAGTGACATAAGAAGATCACAAAAGCAGAATCAAAGACAGATTCTTTGGGCCATCCAACTAGCTAAACAAGGGTGCCATAGACTGAAATGCAAAAGATTTCATGAGAAATAAGTTGGGAGGAAGAGGAGGATGAGAAACAAAATTGCTTGACCATGGTAAGTTTGAGATATTTGATAGGAATTCAAAAGGACATGCCAAGTAGGTAGTTGACCACAAGTGTGTAAACCTCAGGGAAGAGTTCCAAACTGAAAATGTGAGTTTCAAAATCATCAGCATATATACTATATGACTGCAGATCCCTTAGGAAGTGAGTATGAACAAAACAAAAAAAGAGTCTCAGACTGAAATAGCCCAGATTTAGAGATCTGTAAAAAGGGGAAGCCGGGATGGCTCCGTGGGTTGAATGCTCATTTGCAGCCCCGGGGTCCGAGAATCGTGCCCTGGCCCTGGCCTGTGTAGACCCATATGCCAAACTGGGGTGTGGCCCCAGTTTGGTTTTCGTCGGGGTGTGCTTCCCATGTATGAGGCCCCCAGCCCGGTTCCTGCCCTGCACAGCCCCACGCCCACCTGTAGAGTGAAACTATGGAAAACTGACGATATATAATTATGAAGACTGCTCTGGGACCTCCTCCTTCTCTCTGTCTCTCTCTGTCAAAAACAATAAAAATAAATCTTTAGAGATCTGTAAAAGAAAAAGAAATTAGCAAAATATACTGAAAGGAATATCTGCTAAGGTAAGAGGAAATTTAAGTATTATCAATATTCCAAGACACTATTATCAGCCATGTCTAATGCTACCACTACGTCAAGTGAGATGAGGGTGAAGGGTTAACTATTGAATCTGATGACTTTGATAAATGACTTTATAGTGGAATGATGGAGATAAAGGTCAGAGTGGAGTAAATTTATTAGAAAAAAAGAAGTAAAGAAATAGAGACGGTACTTCTATACAATTCTTTTGAGTTTGTTCTAAAAGAGGCAGTAGCAAATAGAGAATATGAGGACAAGAGTGGGTTTGTTTCGTTTTGTTTTTGTTCTTTTTAAATGAAGAAAAATATAACACACTTGTAAGCTGATGGGAATAATCCAGTAGAAAAGGAATAAATGACGGTGTGAGATTGAATAAATAACTATAGAACATTTAACAGTAAACCCTGATTTGACAGTCCTTTAGGACCTCCCATGTCTTCTTCCAAGGGACTTACACTCTCTAATGGGAAGCAGATACATTAGATTAATACATTTTAAATGGTGTGATAAGTGATATGAAAAAGTGGATAGGACTGAAAAGTATGGAGCAGTACATTAGAAGATTCTTGTATTCAACCAGAAAAAGCATGATGGGGACCCAAACCACTGGCAATAGGGAAGGGAGAGGAAGGATGAATTTGAGAGCTATTTAAGAGAAAGAATAAATAGGATTTATGTTTGCTATTCATGAATTAAGAGAGAAATGGAATAATTTTGGATGACTTTCAGATTTCTAGATTGGTACTGTGAATGGATGAATCTTCCTAAAATAGTTCTTAGCTTATTACTTTCTTCCTTAAAAATATCCAAAGACTTCACATTACCTAAAGATTAATGTTTAAATCTCTATAGTCTGGAATTCATGGACCCCTCAAATCTGCCCTTTGGGCTGCCCTTTACCTTCCTAAAGTACCTCCTTAGAAATCAAGGACTTAGTAGAATCCACTTTGAAACGTAGTGGTCTACAGAGTGACATGTGACATCTTTAAGTCTGCATTCAAGGTCCTCTATAATCTGGTCCCTACCAGCGTAATTTCTTGCCTCATCCTCCTTGCCCAAAGCTCTAACTACATCCATATCAAATTTCTTTCTATTGTTGTGTGGGGTTTTTTTTTCCCCACACCAAGCTGTTAGTAGGCTGCTGTACATTTCCTCCCATTGTTCTCAGTGTTTGGAATTTCTTTATTCCTTGGGACTCTCAACCACGGTCTGCCAAATACTTCCACATGTCTCAAAATTCACCTCTTCTATGCAGCCTTTCCGCAACCTCCCAGATACATTTGGTCATCCTGTCTTTAATACTTCTGTATACATTATACTTAATTAAATTAATCATTGTATTTGCCTGTTTATATATTTGAGCCACCATTTCACCATTAATCCCTTGAGGGAAAACACTGTGAGCATAGTAGGCACTTCATATGTGTTAGCTGAATGAATAACAAATGATGAAATCTCAGTTCAGGCATCACTTCATCTTAATTTTCCTAATCCCCTCCAAACATCACTAACGGCTTCTTTCTGTTCATTCCTGTAAGACCCCATTCATTTCTGTTTATTCTAGTAAGGCCCAATATCACTTCTGTTTATTCTTGTATCACTTCTGTTCTATTACTATGTTGTGCCATAGCATCATTATTTGTTTTATGGTATTGTTTTCTCTGCCTTTTTTGGTGTGTATGTCTCCTGGCTGAAATATTCAAGGGAATGGATTTTATCCTGTTTATCTTTGTATTCTGAGCACTTAGGTTCTCAATAAATGTTTTAAGAATGTATTGTTTAATAATTAAAGTGCTATCTTACCTTTTCAAGTCTTATACCATGTAATCATGCCCATCTTTTTCCACCTTCACAAAATATTCCCTACTCATCCTTAGCTAGACTTCACCTTTCACGCTGGTATTCTATTAAGCTGTAGCTGTATCTCTGTCCTGTAATTATCACTTTCTAGGACAGTTATTGCTATAGAGTGACTACAAAAGCCCAAGAACAAGAACACTTTTATTCTTCATTTTACTTCCATACTGTTGGGATTCTCAACTCATTCTTTTTGTGTACTGCTATACTTAAGTAGCACACACCCCTCACCAATTCCTAGAGCCTAATTCTACCCTTTGCCATTGGAGAGAGTCATAAACAGCAAGACTCTTGAATCTGATATGGTTTATTTTATCAAAATCAATAGCTAATAAGCTACCGCATTTATACTACTATTAGTAACATTTCATGACAATCTCTTGCCCCACCAAGCCTTATACACTGTAGGCATTTTTAAAGATTTATTTTTTATTGTTTTTGACAGGGAGAGAGAGAGAGATACAGCAACACAGACAGAGAGAAGGAGAAGGGCCCAGAACAGTCTCCATAGTTGCACATCATTGGTTTTTCCACATAGTTTCATCCCACAGGTGGGCTTGGGGCTGCACAGAGCAGGAACTGGTCTGGGGTCTCACCCCGGTGAGAACCGAACTGGGGGAACTCCCCAGTTCAGCATATGGGTCCGTACGGGCCGGGGCCAGGATTCGATCCTCGTTCCCCGGGGCTGCAAAGTGAGCGCTTAACCCACTGAGCCATCCCAGCATCCCCTGTAGGCATTCTTTAAATGAATAAAGGAAGGAAGGAATACTATTTCCATTACCAAGTTCAGAGCAAATTCAGACTTTGCTTTTCATACAAAATAAGTCCATTCATTTATCTATTACTGCTTAGAGCCAGAAATAATTCATTTGTATGAACTAGAGGAAGACAATAGTGTCCTTTATGAAATAAATTTTAGATAAAATAGTACTTTTACTTTTAAAAATTAGGCTTCTTTCTTCTGGCCATGCTAGTCTTGCAAACAAATAGAAATGTTATAGGAACCGAGTTTTCCCTGAGGTTTTATTAAGTTCTGACCTCTCTATTCTGTCTGGGACCCAAGTGACCTATACCCTTTCCATTTCCCAGTGTTCCTCAGCACGGCTTGTCCACCTCACACCCTCTGCAGCTATCATGACCCTCAAAACTGAGGGGGAGGGATTTTTTTTGTTCATTTCCTCCTCCCAGTGACAACAGCTCTTTAACAGTCACATAGGTGATGGTGTTCTTTTAGTTTACAGCTCCTTCCAATGCAGAACTTGAAAAAAGTTTCCCAGGAAGAGGACTGAGCAGCATGTGCAGGATCTCACTCACATGATCAGCCGTAAGCAGTTACCACTGCTAGCGTCCCTGTCTCTCTGCGTTCTTCTTCCACCTGGGTAATTCTCACCTTCTCTGGAGACACGGTCCATTTCCCCAAAGATTGGAGGCAGCATGTAGTTCCCCCTCTTTGTTTATTCTTTTTGTGTCATCATCCTAGTGCCCCCGAAAGCTTCTCCTGTTACAGGGAAAAAGAGAGAAGGGAGAACAAAGCACATTGGGAGGAGGCCCCCATACAAATTTGACACTTTGGGACCCTTGCCAGAATTGGAAAGTGAGCATGTGGCAGGCAGCCCCACTAGGATCCTGCTCTTAGACTCCTCTTTCATTATTTGATCCACCTGATATCTCAGAAAGATTATGTAAGAAATTGTGTAGAATTGCAGGCATACTTGACCATAGACAGAGATGCTAAAAATTATAAGATATAATGAAAAGTTTATCACAGCATCTGCCATGAGCTTTTCCAGGGGAAATACATAAAGATCAAAGATATTTTCAACAATATTCTCCGAAATAAGGCTTGAAAAATTTCCTCATAAGGAATCAAAAGTAACCACCTTAAGCAGCTTTCTTTTTTTTTTAACGTATATTTCAAGCCTTTTATAATTTATTGCAAGTGTTCTTTGAAGAAAAATAAAATTGGAAGCATTCTTTTTTTTTTTTAACCTTTTCTGATTTATTTTTGGGAAACAACTACCTTTAATATGTTTTGTTTTGTTTTTCCCCCTCAGATAACTACTATTTGGCTTACTATAAAGTTCAATCATTAGAGAATATTTTTGGTAATTTAAATGCTAATTTTTCAGAATGAAACTCAAACCTCAAGAAATTTTTTAATGCCAAATATACTGGATACAAAGAAGTATCTCATGGAAAATGTCCTTAAGGCTCTGACCTTCTCAAGGAGAACTTGTTCCCATGAAACAATTTAAAAACAAGTTACTTATATTTTAACTTGTGGATTAAAATGGCACCTCATTACATATTTATTTCACCAAACTCTCTTTAGTTATATAGAAAAGAAGTTATTTCATTTTTTGTTATGTATTTTCATTGCATATGACATAATACTCTCAGAAACATAGGCTTAAAAAAAAAGTGATTATACACCCTTTCTGCTCTTTTCGTTATTCCTGCACCCTAAACCTAATGGTATCTTTATAATGCTCACAGTGCAAAAGCTAAATTATGTGGTGATGGTTTAATAAAAACAACCTAGAAGGCAAGGGAGAAAAAAAAATTGTTTAGACAGAATTAATCAAACCTACTTTTAATAAATTTCATATTTCTAAGTCCCAATATTGACTGTTTCTTGAATCCAAAACTCAGCCTCCCCCCTGAGTCTTTGCTAGGAAGGCTCTGCATCAGTGCACAGACACCTGTTGTTAATTCTTACAGTGCAAGTGGTTCTTTACTTGGCCTCTTGCTTTGCTGGTTAAGCCTGTTTCTACATTTTTTATATTTGCCCCTGCTTTTCATTCCTGCTCCATTCAAAGTCTAAAGGTCTCAACAACATCCTGCTCATCCTCATTAGTCCAAATTTCATTCTACAAAATTTGGATACACCCTAGCAAACTCCAACCTTTCACCTGAAGAACTTTGCCGTGTTATCAATTAAACCAGGAACATGCCACTCTGGCAAGACTTTTTGTCATACCACGTAATTCCCAACCTTGTGGCCCACCAGAATTAATCAGTATTGAAAAGGAATTGTTTCTTCCTCTTCTTTATGAAAGAGGGTGTCATAAATACTTATTTCTAAGCTTTATTTAAAGAGTCAAGCTTATTGTGGGGTTTTAAGCAAGGAATTATTTGGATTGGTAGCAGAAGGAATGAGTAGCTTTTATAAATTGGAGAAATGAAAGCTAAGTCTAGTTAAAAACACATTCTTCACTTTATTTTCTGTTCAATAAATGGAACATATTTGTGGAAATAAGCCAAAGGTTTTATGAATACCTCCTTACTGTTCCCCATGAATTGTGAGCATTTTAAAAATATAAATTAAAAAAAATACCCTTAAAGAATTTGTATTTTCTCACTCTTTTACTGTTGGGAGCTCTATATCAGAACTTTAGTCATGAGTTTTAGCTGAGTTTGTATCTGATAAAATCCTTAAATAGAGTCAAGCATCAGATCAAAACAACTGGATTTTATTGTATGGCAAATATTGCTCAACATAATCAAAGAATTTTGAGATTTCAAATGCTAACTATTTTTAATTATTTTTCTATTTCTGCCACAATATGTCTACATTCCTTAATTTAAAGCTTCTGAATATTCAAATTACAAATCTGATATTTCATGAGACAACCTGGTTTTGCTGTGTGGTTTGGATAATTCATTCAGTTTCTGAACTGTTATCGCATTTTAACCTATTTTTAAAAAGCCAAGTTTGGGGATGCCAAGATAGCTCAGTGGTCCAGCGCTTGCCTCACAATTGCGAGGCCCAGGTTTGATGCCCCACCCGAGCCCATGTGAACCCCATATGCTGAACTGCAGCTCAACTGGTAAGGTGACTCAGCAGCAGTTTCATGCTTCCAATGTCAGAGGACCCTGATTCGGTTCCCGCCCCACAAGGCCCCACATCCACTGGTGTGGAATGAAACCATGTCACAACTAATGATGTACAACTATGGAGACTGCTCTGAGCCCTACCCTCTTATCTCTCTCTCTCTCTCTCTCTCTCTCTCTCTCTCTCTCTCTCTCTCTCTCACCTTCTATCAAAAACACAAGCAAATAACCAAGAAAATAAATCTTTAAAAAAAAGTAATAAAATTAATCTTAAAAAAAAAAAAAACACAAGTTCACTTTAACTAAGAAATCATATTCATTTGAGACCTCTAAAGTTTTGTCATGAACAGTTAAGTTTCCCATAGTAAGACATGCATGTATAAAATCATGATCAAATTCCGTTTCCTTTTGTGTAGCTATATTAAAATAATATTTTCTACTCTTGTCATATACTAAATCTATCTGAAACCAGGTACAGAGTTGGAAAATTATGGGTTAGGGAAACAGGCAAAATTGTAGACATGATATCTCTCTATATATTATTTCTGGATGACTTACACAGACGCAATTTTGCATGAACTTCATTTTAAAATATTTCATGACTTTAGTGTGAAGTTTGAATTATGAAAAATACACAGACAAGCCAAGTGAGTTTAACAAAATTATATAGAAATTGAAATGTTTATTATAAGTGTTGAATGGTAATAGAAATTAGATTGTATTCTACTATTTTCATATTTTTGAATTATCATCAGCTTTCTCAGTCCTCTATATTGCTGTCTGCTATTTGCTATGATGGCACTGCATTATACCATCTACCGTATTTGAAATCTTTGTAACTGTACTAGTATGCTAATAGTCCTCCAGACAGGCTCATTACTACATAATGTAAATCTCTGAAAGTTTACCCAGTAAGTAAATCAGAAAAGAAAGAAATATGGAAACAACTCAGATATTCATCAATAATATAGTAAATGAATAGTGAATACCCTAAAGGCATTTCCTAAATATATAAAAACTGCATAAATCTCTCTCTCTCTCTCCTTTTTTCTCTCTTTCACACACACACACACATACACTCACACACTCATACACAAATAGGTATGCACATGTGTGCAGCGTATCTGAGGGAAAATACTTGAAGTATGTCAAACTAAGACTTGTATACCAATGATAAAATTTAATTTATGAATTAGGTATAGTAAAAGATTAACAACAATAATAAAACAGAACAATTATAGGAATATAATATAATGAAGTTATATAAATGGCTTTGGGGCCATTATTAAATATTAAATAAAATAAGGGTTACTTGAACCCAGCACTCTGATACTGCGACAGTCGATTAATCCCGATGTCTATTAAGTGACTAATGGACAAGTAACATATACAGTGCAGATATGCTGGACAAAGGAATGATTCACACTCAAACAGGAAGCAGTGAGATGGGAAATTTCATCATGCTACTCAGAGCAGCATGTAATTTAAAATTTATGAATTGTTTATTTCTGTAATTTTCCATTTTATAATACTTTTGGACAGAGATTGACTGGGTAACTGAAACCTTAGAAAGTGAAACTATGGATAAAGGGGATTCTATATTCTGGATTATATAGGCATAGATTCATTCAGTCATTCAACAAACATTCCCTGAGTGCTTACTCTGTGCCAGGGACTTTACTAAGCCTTGGGTATACAAAGACAATGGGTACGGCTCCTGACTTCAGAAATGAATACTCAGAAAGCGTAGTAATAAAAATCATGTTAGAAGTAAGCATAGGTACTAAGGAGGCCCAAAAGAGGAAAGACTATACTTTGTTTTGTACGTGCTTAGATTTAATTACTATATCAGATTTCCTTCTCTAAACTTTCACTCTGGCTCTAAAACAATCAAGTCCTTTGTAAACAGTTGTCCAAAGAAATATTAAAATTTTAATGAATTTGCAATGATATTTTAGTATTTAACTTTGGTAACTTAGGGATATGACTTGGGTTTTTAATCTATAGTAATGATAGACTGTATTATTTTTCAACTAATATTTATTCTCCTATTCCTCCCTGTCCTCAGGGGGATCAATATACTTCCCCCACTGCATTGATAAGGAGCGGGGCCATGTGACTTGCTTTGGTCAATAGAATGTGAGCAGAGGTGGCATAAACCACCATCCTTGCAGAGAAGTTAAATATACTTGTATGGGTTGGCTTGGCCTCAAGAGCTTTACTGATCTCTGCCAAGAACAGCCTTCCTCAGATAGTCCTAGAATAAAAAGTGCATAGAGCCCATCAAAGCAGTAAACAACTCACAGTCCTGTAAGCATGAAAGAAATCTTGATTATCATAAGCCACTGAAATTTTGGAATTGTTTGCTACTGCAGCAAAAAATAATTAATACAAGACTTATTCTTATAAGCACACTTGTGTGAAAACCCATAAGCAATATAAACAAAAGGCAGGATATTTGAAGTGACTTCCAAAATAAAAAAGAAGCAAATGTTATACACAGATTGTGAAATATGCTCCATTTGTATCACCATTAACACATATCTACCTTCTAGTACCAAGTGTATATATGGTATACAAATATTTAGGCAATAACCCACAGGTATGTCTGTATGTCCACAGTAATAATTAATGATTATGTCTCTATTTTATAGTATATGGGGAATCCAATTCCCCATATACTATAAAATTTAGGACCGTGATTTATTTTTACAATAAAATTTATTGCCATTAATCTAATCTAATGCAGAAAATTACATGAGTAAAAAGTGTTACATTCTAATAAAATAGAACTTTAGGCTTATTAAATGCTTCCATTTTTACTATCCACCAATGAACACAAGAAACAAAATAAAGAAATCACATTCTATGACTATAATGTTATATAACTCTATACCCAGATATATAAATAATATAGAGGGTCCAGTAGAAATAATACCCTTTTTAAGTTTACCAGCTCATTAAAAAAGGGGCATTATTTCTGCCAGACTCTGTATATTAAATTATGTGTATATATACATACATATATATATATATAAAATTATACAAATTAATGTAAAAATGATAATAATACCAAACATTAGTAATTTCCTTATTTGTAGCAAGGTTCTAGTTCTAATACTAAGAAAGATTTCTTGTTCAATACTGTGCATTAGTAGATCACAAAATTTTAAAATTATCTATGACTAACACTCATTTATATTTCTACTATCCTTACCACACAGTATTTGTATATTATAATTATCTGGCTATCTCAAAGCAACCTCCCTGTTCCAAAACTAATAATAATGTTACAGATTTGTATATATGTGTGAGTAAAGAGATTGAAACCGGATAAAACATAATGATATTATGCCATTACCGGTATGAATACTTTTATATACTCTAAAATGCAAGGAAGCATGTTTTCATAAATTTTAAAAAAAACTAAACATTTTATAAACACTGGTGGGATATAAACTTCCCTCACAAAGACACATATTGTCTCATTCCTGAACACTCTGGTATTTTTCATCTAAATGAAAATTATTATTACAGCTGATTTTTCAGCAGTTTTTCATTTCACCCTGCAGATGTATTAATGTGTTTTTATCATGTTGATATCTGGTTATAAACAAATCCACTGTACGATAAACATGGTGTTTTTCTCATGCTTATATTACGAGGAAACGAAGACTAGTTCAAATCAAAATAAGTACCTATAATAGTCCCTCCAGGACTTCCTGTATACTTTGCTAGCTTGAGGCTAATTTTGGGGGGCTGAGGGGTGAGATAAAATCACCTAAAATATAAATAAATGTGTTTTCCCAAAGTCCCTTGAATCAGAAAGAAAAAAAAAATGTTTGGGATACACTACACAGATTTATTTGAATTCCCTCATATGTTCTAAGTGAACCCACAGTCAAAGAAATGAAGTTTATGGTTGCACAGTTGGAGACTTACTACTTCTTCATTTTACAAAAATGTGTATCAGTTGGTCTGAATGTGTATATGTAGCCAATAGGTAATGAATTACTTCCTCCACTTTCTCCAGGTACTGAATAGAAGCATTTATCATGAATCTATCATACACTGAAGGTAGGAGACTGGATATTAAGGCTGAAAATAACTCTTTGAAAGCTCATGTTACCTATTCATTCCTTGATTTGTTCCTTTGTCCTTTTCTTCACTTATTTATTCATTCATTTAACCATAAATATTTATTGAGCTCTTCCTGTGAAGTAGACACCATGAGGAGTTCTGAGAATACTGCAGTAAATAAACACAAGAGGATCTCAAAAGACAATTCCAGATCCTTCTGAAATTCACTCATCCATTTATTCATGTTCATTGCCAATACATAGTACAATAAAAATAAGTCAAACATGGATTTAATTTGTACTTAACAGCTGGGTGATCTTGGGCAAGTGATTTAAATTCTCAGAGCCTCAGCTTTCATATCTGCTATCTACCTCAAAGTAAGTTAGAATAATTACAAACATAACATAGAAAAGTGCTTGACATGTTATTCTACCACCACCCATACCAAATCTCACCTGTTCCCTACATGTTAGGTCCTGGGAATATATAATGAATAAATGTAATTTATTTCCTAGCACTGTGCTTAGTTGTAGCTAAGAATATAGAGAAATATAAAGTGTAGTCCATGCCTTCTGGAAAATTAAATTTAGTATAATAATGAAAAGCATTTAATATATACCAAGCATTATTCTAAGCACTCTATGTGGATGAACTCACTTTCCTTCACAATAATCTATGAAATAGAAATTATATAGATGTTGTTTTCTGGGTGAGGAAACTGAGGCACATCAAAATGAGGTAGCGTGGCCAATGTCACATAGCTAATGCGTAGCAAGGTGGGATACAAACCCAGGCTGCCTGTCTTTATAATCTGGGTTCTTACCCACTATACCACACTGCCACTAACAGGGAGGCTACAATATAAGATAATAGAGGATAACTATTTGTATGTATGGTTTAAGTAGTAAGTAAATGAGGAGAGAAATCGGGAGTTTGGGTATAAAACTTTATAACATTTTAATAGAAAAAATGTGAATCACAAAGAGAGTTATTATAAGACATTTCAGGAAAGTTTTATTTTATATCCCTAGAAAACAATTCTTCTATACATCTAACACATGTATACTATGCTGTAGTATAAGCCATTCAATTAATATTTAGTGGAGATGAACACCAAATATTTAGAGAAATAATTGAAAATTTTTATTGTTTCTGATTTATGAGTTATACAAGCTAATCATAGAAAAACTAATAAAATAACAAAGTGTGTAGGAAGAAAAGCACATCAAAAATCACACCTAGTTTCATCAAACAAAAGATAACCACTTTAATCTTTAAGAATGTTTCTTTTGGGGAAGCTGGGAGGGGTGGAGAGCTCGTCTTGCAGCCCTGGGGATCCAAGGATTGAATCCCAGTCCCAGCCCAGGGGGACCCATATGCTTAACTGGGGTGTGACTCCAGTTCGGTTCTCACCAGGGAGAGCTTCCCATATGGGAGGCCCCCAGCTCAAGGCCCTGGGCCTGGTTCCTGCCCAGCACAGCCCCTCGCCCACCTGTGGAATGAAACTATGTGGAAAAACCAATGATGTACAACTATGGAGACTGTTCTGGGCCCTCCCCCTTCTCTCTGTCTCTCTCTGTCTTTCTCTCACAAAAACAATAAAAATATATTGCTATTGGTATATATATATATTGGTATATATATTGTATTAAATGTATTTTTACATAATAATAAGTAGGCTATTATATGCAGTTTTCAGTCCTGTTCTTTTCACCTAATATTTTATTCCAAGCAATAAATGCTATTTATTGATTTATTGATTTATTTTTAAGGTATTTTTTATTGCTTGACAGAGAGAGAGAGAGAGACGAAGAGAAGGGGGAGGGCCCAGAACCCAACCAGAGGCCTCCCATATGGGAAGCATGCCCCAGTTCAGCATATGGGTCCCCACAGGCTGGGGCTGGAATTGGATACCTGGACCGCGCAGCTGCAAGGCAAGCTCTCAACCCACTGAGCCATCCTAGCATCCCAACAAATGTTATTTTTTATTAGTGCCCCGACAGTCCCTATCCTCCTTTCTTGCTTTACTATCTTTGTACCACTTACCAGCATTTACACGTTATACTTTTTTCACATCTTTATTTTGTTTTGTTTTTTTTCTAGCTCCTATTCCTCTTTTCCCACTGCATCCACCCATGAAAAAGTAATATTCAGGAGGGCAACAATATATTTGTTCTGCTCTCTACCGTCTCCCCAGTGCCTAGAAGAGTTCCTGGCATGTAGCACATACTCCATGGAATGAATAACGTCAAACAGAAAAATATAAAAGCAACATGGCTAGATCTAGAGGGTATTATGCTAAGTAAAGTATGTCAGGCAAAGAAAGACGAATGCCATGTTGTTTCACTTATATGTGAAATCTAAAAACCAACCAACCAACCAGCCAGCCAAACAGAGCAAAAACAAAAACAAAAACAACCCTCCTAGAAACAGGAAGGGAGGGGATGAAGGATGGGTAAAAGGGGGGAGGGGAATACAGTCAATAGTATTGTGATAAGCTTACACAGTGACAGATAATTACTAGAGTTCGTGGGGTGATCACATTGTAAGGTATAAAAATGCTGAATCACTATCTTGTACACCTGCAACTAAAATAACCAATGTAAGATTGTATATCAAATATACTTAAATAAAATAATAAAATTTTAAAAAGCATCACAGAAGATCATTCCTTGATTTAAAAGTTGGTTAGATCATGTACCTCTGAAGACACATCTTTATGCACAGTGCTTGGTAGATCTTTCATACCTCTTATATCAGGTACCCATTTCTACTTATTTGGGCTCACATACATAGGGAATGAAATGGACATTCATCATGAATAATGAATCACATGGTTGCAGCTTGCATGTTATGTATATATGCACATAACAAGATGCACACAGCATTCACATTTTTAACTCAACTCAATGCTATAAAATTATTAAAACTCGAATGTATATGAAAGTACTTGGTAAGCTTTCAAGTGTTGTACATACATTATCCCAATGCAACCACCATTAACTTATATTATCTCAGACTATACAGTATGTCATATTTACAAGGGAAGGGGACCCCAATGTCCCAGGATTTACTTATGAAAAATTGTGTGCTTATTCTTACATGTTTAAACCTCAGTTATCTTTAAAGTACTCTCCGTTTGATCCAAGATACCGAACAAGACACTTTTGCCACTGCTCAAAATAGTTTTTGAACTCGTCGATTTTGATGCCTTGTGGTGCTTCTGCCATTTTTTGTTTCACCTCTTCCACATTGGCAAAATGTTTCCCTTTGAGGACTTTTTTTACATCCAGGGAAACAAACAAACAAAAAAGTAGCTCAGGGTGAAACTGGGTGAATAGGGGAGGGTGGGGCACAGAGGTCATGCATTTGGTGTCAAAAACTGCTGAACATTCAGCGTGGTGTGAGCAGGTGTGTTGTCATGCCGCATGCTGTGCATGTAAATCACCCATCATGAAATGGGCAGATTGCCGAAGGAGTCTCCAAAAAAACATCACTGAAGTCGAAAGCAGCTTCTCACAACAACGGCAGCTGGCACACTGATGCAGAAGGGTTCCTAGAACACTCACCTAGCGGGGAAAGCCTATACTACAAGCGGTTGGTCCTCCAGAAGTTAATTCTGCGGGCATTTTATTTTTGGTCTCCCCTTCATATGCACATCATTCTCTGGGTGAAAACCCTTCATATGCCAGAAGGTCATTATCAAATCCCCATTCTAATTTCTAGGCTGAATAGCCTACTTTGTTTTAAATTCCCTCCTACAATTTCTTTCTAAAACTTTTAATGATATTTTGTGACTTTTCTCTGATCTACCATCTAGAAAAGCTTTGAACATAATAATCTTACAAATTGAATCTCACTTTACAAAATACAGGTATGCAAAAAACGGAATTTTTTATAAATTGTGTCATATTGCAAATGTGCTAACAGTGACAAAGTTGCTTAAAGACCCTGTGTAGAGAAAAAGGAGAGGTTAGCAAAGGACTTGTTCACTGAGTGTGCCTATTCCACTACTGATCTGTAAGATGACCTTGTTCCTTAGCTCCTCTAAACCCTAGTTTCCTCGTCTGTGAAGTAGGGTTGATGGTGATCAACCCTGCCTATAGTGGTTCTCTGTGATTGGGGTGAGGGGACACATTGGAAAGGGTGTGGCAGTGTTTTAGTCCTCACAATGATGGGGGTAGCTATTGCTATTTAGTGAGGAGATGGAGTGGCAGGCAGAGACATGAATATTTCAAAATGTTTGGAGCAGTTTCTCATAACTACAAACTATCATGACACCAAATGTTGAGAAATAGATAAAGCCACTCCTTACAAATTTCCCTGATAAACTAGCAAACACTAAATGGCAGGACAGGGGTGCTTTATGATTAAGAAGGGAAAAGGCATTCCAATGCCCATGATACTCTTCTGCCCTGTTAAAATAAGAATTTTAAAATTCTCTCTTGCGTACGTCTGCCCAATGCAAATTTGAAATTCTCCTGCTCTATAGAAATTATCTTAAAACCTCTGATGAGCTCACCATCCAGGTTAGAGGAGTCCTAGTCATGACTTGAGAAAGAGCTAGTTGACTTCTATTTTTGTCTTTGTTTCTAAAGTGTTACTTGACTTTAGTCAAGCCAGCTAGATTCCCAGTTATAAGTTGTGTCAGACACTTCTTTGGATGTACCTGTCTCTTATTCCAGCTGCTGCTGCCCACACAGCTCTGTAGGAGCTCTGACAAAGTTCACACAGGCCAGGTACGCCGGGACAGCTCATCCCATTGAGCACTTGCCTTGCAGCCTCGGGGTCCAAGGATCGATTCCCAGCCCCGTCCTGCGCAGACCCATATGTTGAACTGGGGCAAGCTTCCCTTATGGGAGGCCCCCAGTTCAGCTCCCATCAGGGCAAACCCCCCATGTGGGAGGCACCTAGCTGGTTTCCACCCTGTGCAGTCCTGTACCCACCTGTGTGGAATGAAACTGTGTCGAGACCTGGTAACATACAGCTGTGGAGACTGCTCTGGGCCCTCCCCCTTCTCTCTCTGTCTCTCTCTCTCTTTTTGTCAAAAACAGTAAAATCTAAAAAAAAAAAAAAAAGAAAAAAGTTCACACTGGCCTAAGTTGAAAGGGTTTCACCTCCCTAACCCTGCCTTGCATATCTCTTTTCCTACCCCAGGGCTTCCTATACACACACTCATCCTTATGCAACCTGGAAGTGCAAGGGGTGAACCTAATTGCATAAATCATAGCCAGTGGATATAATCTTCCTCTTTTCTACCCTCTTCTCTCTTAAATTGGCAGTCCTGAGATACAGCATCAATTCTTAAGGGTACAGTCCTTTGAGTCTAGCAATCAATTGTACTTTGCAACAACTAACATAATGTCCTCATTTTGGCTTTTCCACCTCCCCTTGCCTCTCACTCTCCTTCCCTGGGATTGTACTCCTTTATCAAATAGGAGCACATATGCCCTCTGTGTCCAGCTCTGCTTTGGGAGATTCAGGCTAGGAGTAAGTGAAGTGGAGAATTGAAACCATCATCTGGTTAATTCAGACCACACTCTTGCAGAGATCAGTTTGGATTAATTTACAGCACAGGATGCTAAATACAGAAGGACAGTGATATTGCCAGTTGACAAGTAAAACGAGCTGCTGGCACTGTCCAGCCATCATCCTACATTTCTCTTACAAGCTCACTTTCACATTCTCCGAGGTATCTGTTTCTTAGAATCTTTATCCTCACACTTTCTGGCCCACAGCTACCACCTTCAACTGACAAATTCACTTCATATTTAATTGGGAACAGAAACCATCAGATGGGCACTCTTTCATAATCTTATCCTCAGATCCACAAACCTCTCTGTGCCTGCCCTCCTCTCTGTCTCCTGTTTCATCTGATGGCTGCCCCTTCTCCTTGTCACCCAGTTCCTTGGTATAGATCTGAATCCTCTGGTCTTCTCAGGGGTTTGCTTCCTTATTTCCCTCCTCTTCTCAAAACACTCATCTCTCACTTGGCTGCATTGTTCCCTTTGCATTCAAAATACTCTCTCCCCTTCAACAGATCTCCCTTAACTGCAGCTATTTCTGCAGTTTTCAACTTCCTTTTCCAGTCCAACATCTCTAGGGGGAAAGCTGTGTCAACTTTCTCATTTTCTATTCACTCCTCAGCTCACTTTAATTAGGCTCTCACCTCCACTACTTCATTGAAATTACCCTTACCAAAGTTTCTAATGACTTCTCTGTAGCTCATCTAATGCCTAATGATCACTTTTTTTATATATGACTATTTAAACTCGACCTCAAGCAGCAATCAACACAACTAAGCATTCTCTCCGTTACACACTCTTCCGCTGGCTTCCTTTTAAACCTGCTCACATGCTGCTATTTCTCTATTACATCAACGTGTTCCTCCTCTTCTTCTTGGATGCTAAAGTTGTCAGTCCTCAAGGCCTCTCCCCTCACTCATGACATACTTGGGCATTCTCGTATATACTGATGATGTCAAATTATGTCATGTGTAGATGACTCACAAACGTGTATCGTCAACAGGGACCTTGCCTCTGATGTTTATTTCCATCTGGTGTTTACAATCTTACCTTAGAATCTCAAATACACCTCAGTCTCAGCGTGTTCAAAAATCCATCTGTCTGTCCACCCTAACTTCCCCTGTGCTCAACTTGGCTGTCTTTCAATGACTGGTATCATTGTCCATCAAGTCACAGAAACAGAAACAGCATTAAGGGAAACATGCCTTTAACCAATCCATGACTGCTGTCTATTTGTACAGATTTTTAAGTCTCTCAATTAACTTAATTTCATTGATATTAGATTTGTTTAAAAATACTTCTTGAGTCTGTCCCCTTTGCCACTGCTGCCGGAGGGTATCAGTATCTTTTGCCCAGAGACTCCGAATTTTGTTCACCTAGACCCCAAAACTGTCACTCTTTTCCTAACATCTTTACATGGTTTCCATGCACTTTAGAATAAACTAAGGAATCCACAATCTACTCTGCATGTTCTGACCTCTCAATGTACCTGTCCAGTTTTCCGTTTTGTCTCGGTGCTTTTACTTCATTCGCTTTCTTTCAGGTCTTTCTAATCTTCATGCCCCTTCCTACTACGGTGCCTTAGGGTGTGCTCTCCCGTTGCCTAGAATGCCCTTTCTCTACTTAATGCCGGTTCAGTCCTCAGATGCCAGCGTAGATTTTTTTTTTAACACAAGCATACCCTGACCTTCCAACCAAGTCAGATTCCTCTCATACAGTCAATCCTGTACACCAAGATACCAATACTATGATGTATGAGAGGGCATGTCCGAAGAGTCCCCATGGGTTTAAATTAAAGCAGTGGCTTTGGGGATTAAAAGTCAGAACCCAATTTGAAGCATCCCTAGAAAGCAAATTATTTTAATTTTGTTTCTACTTTGATGGTAGCAGGGAATAAAAGGAAGGGGAAAGGAAATTCCAAATGTCTGACTTGTTTGAATGGATAGAGAAAGGTTTCTTGAAGGAAGATGGCAAATTTCAGAACAGAAAAGAGTTTAATGGCAAATTAAAGAATGAATGCTAGTGACACTGGGATAGACCAACAGGTTGAGCACTTGCCTTGCAACCGTGAGGTCTGGGGATTGAACCCTGGGCCTGGCCCGTGCAATCCCACGTGCTGAATGGCGGTGCACAACCAGTAACCACCTGGATGGCAGTGAAGACACTTGCTTCCCATGTGCGAGGCTCCCAGTTCGGTTCCTGCCCCACACAGCCCCACATCCACCTGTGCGGAATGAAACCACATCAGAACTAATGATGTACAACTATGGAGACTGCTCTGGGACCCTGCCCCACTCTCTCTCACCTTTCAAACAATAAAATCAATCTAAAAAAAAAGGAATGAATACTAGTTTATATTTATATATTATTATAGAATGTCTTCATGATATGGTGTTAAGTATAAAAAAGAAAGGAGAAAGCATACATAGGATGCTTCTGTTTATTTAAGAAATGGAGGGGAAGATTCAATATACATATTGATTTATTAACATATATTCAGACCACAGCACTATCATATTGGGGATTAGAGCTTCAACATAGGAATTGGTGGGAGGGGGATACAAATGTTCAGTCCATAATATACATCCACTGTGTTTAGTCACTGGCTTGAGTTGTCTAGAAAAAGCAGGTCTCAGTTCAAAAACCAAAATTAATCCTGAAGGCACTGAAAATAGAGGTTGTCAACTGACTTCACTTTTTACAGCTATAACTAGAGAGCAGGTTGTCTCTTGCAGGGATAGCTAAGTGGTGTACCTCTATGGCCTCTAGAGTCAACCCATTATGTCATGTAGTCCATTTCTCCCCAGGGAATATCTCCTCCAACATTCTTTGGGAGTTTGGGATGCCTGGTTATCCTTTAACTTGTGCCCTTTGGCTCTGCTCATGTTTGATTCTGTCTTTATTCTGCTTGGTATTTGTTGAACTTCTTGAGTCTGTGGGTTTACAGTTTTTATCACATTTGGAAAAATATTTCTGCCATTATTTCTCCTGTCCTCTGGGAATTGAATTACATACATATTATATGACTTGATATTATCCCACCAGTTATTGTAACTATTCTTTTTTTTTTTGTCCAGTCTTTTTCTACTCTGTGCTTCACTTTGGATGTCTTTCAGTTAACTAGGTCTTCAAATTCACTCATCTTTTCTTCCAGAGTATCTAATCTATTAAACCTATTCAATGAATTTTATAATTTGGTATATATTTTTTAGCTTTAGAATTTTCATTTTATTTTTTTAATCTTTCATTTTCTCTGGATTATACTTATATTTTTCTTTAATTCCTAAAACTTCTTTAAAGGTTCTGCCTACATCTGTCATTTCTGGGTTGTTTATATTAACATTTTTCTCCTGGTTATGGGTCACATTTTTCTGCTTCTTTTCATGTCTAGAGAATTTTCATTCAAAGCTAGATATTATGATGTCATGGTGCCAGGTATCAATTTTTATGTCTTTTTTATAAGAGTGGGTAAGTTATTTTTAAATTGGTCTGATACTTTTGAGTCTTGGTTTTAAATTTTATAAGGGCTGACCCACAATAGCCTTTATTCTAGAATGAGTTTAGTTCTGCAACTATGGTATGACCCTTCTTAGGTTTCTACTGAATGCTGTAGATGTTCAATGAAGTCTCTTTTCTCTAACTTGTTGGAACTTGAATATCTCTTCACTTCTCTGTGAGTTCTGAGAATTGTTCAGCTTGTTGTTCATCATTTTTAGCCCACATTAATGGACTTTTACTCTATATATTCATAGCTTAGTATGCATCAAGTCTCAGTGGGTTTCAATGCAGCTTACTGGAGGTCTTTATTTGTTTAGCTCCCATTACTCTAGTACTCTGCTCTGTAAATTCTAATCATCTCAGTTTCCCTGACCACTAATCTCTTTTTCTACTCAATTTAGTGAGTAGAAACAAACAGCTCTGCTATTTATGCTTTTTCCCTGCACCATATTCTGTAGACTGACTTTAGCAAAAATATGGGCAATCATAGGGATTCTATTATTTGTTTCCTTTTTTTCAGTGATCAGAGCTTTGTTTGCCTATTGTCCAAATTCTGAAAACAATCATTTCACTTATTTGTCCATTATTCTAGGATTGTTTCTTTTTTGTTTTGTTTTGCTTTTGTTTTTGTTTTTATTTTAATGTCAGGAGGGCAAGTCTAGTACATGTTAGTCCATTATGGTGGAAGTAGAAATTTGTCATACCGGTAAGTGTTATGACAGATGTGAGTACACAGTTCACCCAAACACACAAGATTTTTTTTTTTATAGTTTTAAGATTTATTTTCTTGTTTGAGAGAAGGTGAGAATGAGACAGAGAGAGATAGAGAGAGATAGAGAGAAAAGGGTGAGGGCCAGAGCAGTCTCCATTGTATATCATTAGTTGTGACAGTTTCATTTCACACAGGTGACTATGGGGCCACGTGAGGTGGGAACTGAACTAGAGGACTCCTGCATGGGAGGTGAGAACTTTGGCCACCATCCCAGCGGATACCAGTTGCACTGCAGTTTTCAGCATATGGGTTTGCATGGCTGGGATCAGGATTCAATCCCTGGACCTCATGGGTACAAGGCAAGCACCCAACCTGCTGAGCTATCCTGGCATCCCCCCAAATACACAGATATTAAAATAGATTCTCAGAAAAACACTTTCCAGAGAATGGAATACCTCCTCTAAAAGAGAAGCCAAAAATAGATGGGGCAAAGAATGTTTCAGGTAAGGGACTAGCATGAACAGAGGAAAGAATTCTAGAACTTTCAGAAATGTAGCTGACGCCTGGGGTAAGACTTGCAGAGAGTAGAAGAAAGGAATATGTAAAACATTATTTAGAAGACACTAAATCATGAATATTCTATCATGCATTTAATGAGTAAAGAGGACTAAAGAAATGTTTAATATAAGTATGAAATAGGCACTTATTTAAACACTATAATTTTTTTTTTTAAATGATGGTTATGAAAACTACAGCAGTGAGTGGGTGCTTATAATATGTTAAAGTAAATATGCAGAATATAAACTTACATTGTGTATTATTCTAATTATTTTTAAAAGTCAGATGCATAGAAAATAATGTAAGAAGAAAATATACAAAAATGTAAAAAGTGATTGTACTAATGTGGTGAGAAATGGATCATTGTTTTTGTTTCTGTTTTCCTTTTTTTGTTTCAGATATTCTGGACTTTAGTATTATAAAAATGTCAATACATAAATATATACATACATATATGACACATATATACAGGCAGGTCTTCCTTGGTTTCCTAGTCTGTAAAATAAAAATTTTGATAGTACTTATTTTACTAATATTTGGTGTGAATTAAATGGGATATAATGTATTTAAGCATATTTTCCCCAACAGGACCACTGGTGCATTTGTGAAGGACAACATACTATACTGAATTCTCCTACACTTCTGAGTCCTACACACTATATGCTTGTAGCAACCCCCCAGACACAGTGGCTACAAATAAAATGTCATCCCATGTTTCCAAATATTTCTGGTTGAAAACCACTGTATAAGAGTTATGGAGGGAGGCTGGGATGGCTCAGTGGGTTGAATGCTCACTTTGCAGCCCCGGGGACCGAAGATCGAGTCCCGGCCCCGGCCCATGTGGACCCATGTGCTGAGCTGGGGAGGGCCCCCAGTTTGGTTCTCACCGGGGTGAGACCCCGGCCCAGTTCCTGCCCTGTGCAGCCCTCACCCACCTGTGGAATGAAACTATGTGGAGGAACCAATGATGTGCAACTATGGAGAGTGTTCTGGGCCCTCCCCCTTCTCTCTGTCTCTGTGTATCTCTCTATCTCTGTGTCAAAAACAATAAAAAATAAATCTTTAAAAAAAAAACAGATCGGGAGACACAGAAAAAACTATATGACTCTAAAGGCTCTTTCTTTTCTCTAATTCTTTAATAAAACATAATCTCTCACATAAAAAATAAAATAAAATAAATAAACAAGAACAATATGGTGTAGTAGAAATTGCACAGGACTGGGACCAAGAAGATACGGGTTTTATTTATTTATATATTTACTTACTTACTTATTTACTTATTTTCTCATTTTAAGCAAATCCCTTAGTCTCTCTAGGATAATTTTTTTCCGATAAAATGAAGCTCCAGCTGCAATTAAGAGTCATTCTGGCTCTAAGTTTTAATAATTTTAATGCATTCAAGAAATAACTCTGCTAAGGTGCCTTCTTTCTGTGGCAAAGGTGGACAGACACACAGACAGACCAGTTTTGCAACTTGTGAAATACAGAGGGGAGGGGTTTAGATTCTATCACCCTTCTTCCTATTTAGATGCAATCAAATAATCTAGAGGTCAGATGACAACACCTAGAAAGAATTTACACAGCCTCTCATGCTTGTCCAGATAAAGATTTTTATTGGCTTATGTGAGTGTGAACTGTCTTGTGTTTTTGTCTTTAGCTGTATCAGGCAAAAAGATGCCTGATATAGAATACTAGACTTCTTTCTTCATTTGTCTATACATTTTACAAAGGTGTGCATTTCAATTAGTTTAGTTACCAAACATAAAATATTAATTCTCCGCAACAAAATGTAGTTTCTAAGGAGTAGTCGCATTAGTTGGAACAGAGACCAAATTAATATTTATGTTGCTGAATTATAAAATGTTACCAGGAGTTGAGCGTTTTACTTAACACTGTATGTGCATTCTTTACTTAATCTGCACCGGAACATCATGTAAATACAGACCATTTTACAGATCAGGAACCTCACAAATAGAGAGCTGAAGCCACTTGTCCTTCTTCACACACACTGGTAAGTAGTACAGCCTATCTGATTTCACACTATCACAATATTGAGATGAATCAACTGAATCATTTAGGTAATTTCAGAAAGCCATTTTCTTCCAAAATTAAACATTCAGAAACATGTCTATTAAGGGTTAAGAAGCTTCCTTGAACATTAGCCCTAATATTTTCTCTTGTATTTCCTGTTCTGTTCTAAGACAGAGTGTCTGAACCCAATCTTAGAACTTGATTAACTACCAACTATCCTAGGAGAATGACCTATAAAATATGCTCAAGTGCATGCCTCCCATGCACTTGGTCCCCAGCCCAGTTTCCGCCCTGTCCAGCCCCCGCCCACCTGTGTGGAATGAAACCACGTAGAAAACTGATGACGTACAACTATGGAGACTGCTCTGGGCCCTCCCCTTCTCTCTGTCTCTCTGCCTCTATCTCTCTCTGTCAAAAACAATACAATAAATCTTTAAAAAAAGGAAATAGAATGAATAAAAGGTTATTGTAGTAGATGAGGAAGAAAGGGTGGATGAAGTGGACACAGAGATAAGAGATAGATTTTGAGATCTACTTTGGAAGAAGAATCAATGCAAGTTGGTGACTGACTGGATATATGGCATGAAGAATGTGGGTAGATGGAGGTTCCATTGACTTAGATGGAGACTTCTAGGAAAGAGTGACTTTGGAGTGTACTTCTGGATATGCTAAATTTGAGATGCATTTGCCAACAGCCAAGGTAGGTATGTACACAGGTAGTGTGATACATAGTTTAGATTGGATGCAATATTATCTCTTCTAGTCACTAGCTATGTGATATTGAGAAAAGTCATTTTTTCATGGTTCCTTCATTCACTAATGAAGATACAAATAACCTTTAATAGTCAAATAATAATCTACTGCTTGTTGGTTTAAGAGCACAGATTTTGGACCCCAACTGCCTGATTTGGATTCTGGCCCCACCATGGCTATTGTTGTATGACCTTGGAAAAGTTACTTAACCTTTTTGAATCTCATTTTCTTTAGCCCCAAACAGGGATAATAATAGCACCTACCTCAAAGAGTTGTTAAAGAGTTCTGTGTATATGCATTAAATAATACATACAAAGTGCTTTGGGTTTGGTGTATAGTAAGCACAAAGTAAGTGGTAGCTACTATTATTATGTCCCAGGGTTAACACGAAGGAAGGAGATAATACACATGAAAGGAACCAATATATGGTAGATGTTCAAAGAATATTATTAATGTTTCCTTCCTTATTTTTCCACCAGAATTTTGTCTTAATGTAACTTTAGACTTTATACCCTGGTTAGATTAACCTGAGACACTCTCTCAGTCTCGGAAAGCCCATGAAACTGCTCAACAGTCTCAAATGGGAGGTAAAGGTCAGTTAACATTGCCAGAGGAGAGGAAGATGGAGGGAGGAGAGGGGCAATCCAGGTTGGGGAAAGAGAATGCAATCAGCAAGTGTGGAATTCAGCTTAGACAGTAAAATTCCTGAGAAAAGTGTTGGGGTGGGACATTGTCTGTGAAGAGATGAAACCCTACAAGCTGTGTCTTTTATGTAATGAGTAACATCAAAGCAGGCTTCAGGTGAGGACTCTGATTCACCAATATCCCAAATTATCATCACTAACTCTTTCTGAGGCCACCCCAGCTTATCATTCGTTCATTTATTCAATCGTTCAACAAATATTTGCTAAGTTCTAGGTAATAAGTAGACTAAAGGACAAAAAAAGACAAAAGTTCTTATTCTAATAAAGTGTGAAGTCTGGGGAAGGAGAGAGGAAAGAAATAAATAAGTAAAAATACACAAATTCTATGAAGAAAAATAAAGCCAGGGTGTCAGGAGAGATGGGAACACAGTGAAGCACTCAAGGCCTAAAGGAGGGGCACATTCTAGCAGAGTAAACATTCAGTGCAAAGGCCTGCATCTCCCTGTCCCTGCCATTCTGTATCTCATTCCCCCATCCTCTAACATATAAAGAAAGAAAAAGTTTGTGTTGACGGAGGAAGATAATGTATGCAATAATTCAATGCATTCGTTTCTTAGGGCTGCTTTAACAAATTAGTACAAAATGTGGCTTAAAACAACAGAAATGTGTTCTAGACGTCCAATATCCCACAGGACCACACTCCTGCCCAGGCTTCAGGACAGAATCCATTCCTTGCTTCTTCTGCCTTCTGGCGGCAGCCCCAGCATTTCTGGCTGCATCCTGCTATCTTTGCTATTGTAGCACACAAGCACCTGTAGACAACTGTACGTTAAATCAGGGGTCTCCAACCCCTGGGCCGTGGACCCATACTAGTCAGTGTGGCCTGTTAGGAACTGGGCCATACAGCAGGAGGTGAGTGGCAGGTAAGTGAGCAAAGCTGCATCTGTATTTATAGCCATTCCCCATCGCTCGTATTACTTCCTGAGCTCCGTCTCTTGTCAGATCAGTATCAGCATTAGATTCTCATAGGAGCATGAACACTATTGTGAACTGCGCATGTGAGTGATCCAGGTTGCGTTCTCCTTATGAGAACCTAATGCCTGATGATCTGAGGTGGAGCCGAGGCAGTGATGTGAGCAATGGGGAGTGGCAGCAAATACAGATTAACATTAGCAGACAGGTTTGACTGCACAGAGACCATAATAGATCAACTGCTTACAGACCCATATCAAAACCCTATCAGTGAATGGCAAGTGAGAATTAAGCTACATCTGGTGGCAGGCTTTACTGTGGTAAGTGAGTTGTCTAATTTTTTCATTATGCATTACAATGTAATAATAATAGAAATAAAGTACACAGTAAATGTAATGCATTTGAATCATCCCGAAACCACTTCCCCCACACTCTGGAAAAATTGTTTTCCACAAAACCAGTCCCTGGTGCCAAAAAGGTTAGGGACCACTATATTAAATAAATGTGCATGGCTGAGTTCTAATAAAACTTTACTTATGAATAATGAAATTTTGAATTTCGTATACATTTCACTTATCACAAAACATTTTATTAATTTTTTCAAACACAAAAATGTAAAAACCATTTTGAGCTTCCAAGCTATACAAAGATATGTAACAGGATGAATTTAGACCACAGGCAATTGTTTGGTGACCTCCAATGTATTTTATAAATATATTTTTTAATTTGAGAGAATTCTAATTTATCTTTCTTGTCATTAACGATTTTTTTTTCCCATATAAGGAATCTTTGCCTGCCCCAAAGTCATGACTATGCTTTCCTTTGTTTTATTCTAAAAGCTGTATTTTATCATTCACATTTAGGGCAACGATCCATCTGTGATCAAGTTTTGTGTATTGTGTCAAGTAGGAGTTTTACACTTTTGTTTCTATGTACTCAAGTGTATTATTAACATATACCTGTTACCACTGTAGTATGCAGCTATGACTCATCTGCTCTGTGAAGCTTTCCCTGCTGGCCCTGTGTGGAACTTAGAACTCTCTGCTAGTCATTCAGTCAACAATTAGTACTTTGGGAAGGCTCATTATATACCATGCTAGGTATAAAGGGTTGGCTTTTGTCTGAAGAAGATTATAGTCTTTGAAGAAAACAATGAAGTCTTTACAGTAAATTTTGATCTGTGGGGGAAGCCGGGATGGCTCAGTGGGTTGAGCGCTCACTTTGTAGCGCCGGGGACCGAGGATCGAATCCCGGCCCTGGCCCGTGCGGAACCATGTGCTGAACTGGGAGCTCCCCCAGTTCAGTTCTCTCTCTGTCTCTGTATCTCTCTGTATCTCTCTCTCTGTCATAAATAAATAAAAATATATTAAAAAAAAATTTTGATCTGTGCCTTGATAATATTGTAAGTAATTTGTATCTCTCCTATTAGAAATGAATCATTTGAAAAAAGGAATCATAACCTTTAATTTGATTATCTCTAGCACCTAGAATGAATTCTAGTATAGAATAGATACTATTAAAAATCTGATGAATGGTTAAGTGAGTGAATAAATACACAAATATGTATACAGTAAATATATATACAGAATATGTATACATATGAATTTAGTGTATCAATGTATATGTGTACACACACACACACACACACTCCTTCCTTCTAGACACATACAGCAAAAATACCACTTGGGGAAATCACTAATTTTTCCCTTTGTGCCTTAGACAGATGACAAAATTTATTCAGTCTAGATTAATGACTAAAGTCTTAGCGGCTGTCATATCAAACTGCGCATGTTCAAATCCAGGCTTTATCACTTAGTAGACACGTAATCTTAGACCAGTTAGTTAACCACCCTGTGTCCCAGTTACCTCATTTGTAACATGGGAAAACTTTCCTCATAGAGTCGTTTAGAATGCTCAATGAAGCCATACGTACAAAATAGAGACCTAAAGGCTCAATGAGGACAGGAGTTTTTGTCTTTGTTCATTGCCCTATTGCTAGCTTCTACAAGAAGTTTTGGTACATAGTAGGTGCTCAGTAAATGTCTGTTTCATGAATAACAAATACCTGTATCAAGAAAAAAAATCTCAATAACTGTGGACTATTATTATTTCATGTATGGTATAAAAGTTCTTACTTCTTATTCCAACCATTCTCCATCCCCGAATTATGGCAATTTTTTACTTTATGCGTCAGCATTTTTCTATAATGACACAAGGTGGCAGCATCGTCTTTTTTTGAGTTATTAGCCTTGCTCTAGTTTGACCTGTTCAAGGAACAAACTGCAACATTTTTATTTGCAAGTTCCTCCATCCATTCTAGATTGTTTTTTAAAGTGAAAGACTTTAACATACTAAATTATTGTACGGTTAGCTCTTACCTGCCCTAATTTCTAGCTAAAGAAAAAATTACTGCTTATAGAAGGGTAAACATATTGACTTGAATGGAGGCCATTTTACAGTACCACTACTGCTGGTGTACTTTAAAAGCTTTTTTTTTTTTTTTTCTTGGTAACAAATAACTGCTTGGCAAGCAATGAACCCAAATCTCTCCTTTCAGTGATACAAAGTGCAACAATGTTATTCCCTTCCAAATCTACAAGAGAAGACAAAATAAAACTTTTCTGTCTTTTAAGTAAAGACTTGAGGCTAATTCTGTAGTCCCTCTAAATTACTTTGTGAAACTACTGTTGAGAAACACATTTCTAACCACCTTTGGGGGTGAGATCTTGTGGGACAAAGAAAAGAATCTTGGTTTAGAAACTAAGAGACCTGGAACTCTAGAGGTGTTTTAGGAACACCTTACCTCCAACTCAAAGCAAATCTCTTATCTTTCCCAATTTCAGTATTTTTATTTCTAAAACAAAGATAATTATTATATCTTTGTCTTACCTACTGAAATGAGATCAGTGAATGCAAATACTTTTATAAACTGTAAAGCATTCTATTTTTCACTGCATGAGCTAATGTTGGAATCATTTCCACTTTAGCTATGGGTAAAACCAGTTCTAGCCAGTGAAATGGGCTTGCCTCAGTTTTCTCATCTATCAAATAGGCTAATGATATCAACCCCACCTACTCCAGTGTGTTGTAAGGATAAACTAAGATAATAGACATGAAAATACTTTCAAAATAAAAGTGCTTTCACTTATACAAGATTAGTTTAAGCAAATAGATTTCTTGAGTTTCACAAACAATTCTCAAGAAAGCAATATGTAACTAAATTGTCTTTTAAAAAGCCTGTTTGATTACTCAAGCATGTTTGCAAGCTCAAGAAAACACATTTAAAAAAAGATAGCAATAGAGATGCTGATGGTATTATTGCACTTAGGGAAAGATGAATAAAATTAAATGGTTAGAGTTTTATGGAATTATTCAGAGTTAGTATTTGATGAACACTTTTTGAATATCTGTGTATTGAGGTGTTACTATAATACCAAATCATTCAACATATTAACATTCAGCTAACACTTGTCAACTGCCTATTCTATGCCAGGTATTGTCAAATACATTATTTAATTTTTTAAGTTATAGTCCCCAGAACCAGAGAAAAATGTCAGCACCATTTAAAAGTTGAAGAAACTGAGCTTCAGAGAAGTTGCTCAGCTTGCCTCACGTCAAACAGCAGATTCAAGATGATCAGACCTCAGATTCCCAGCTCTTTCCTGCCTCTTCTCAGGAACGTTAGTGTGGAGGCCTCTATTCAGTCCTCTGGGAGTATGCATGATATAGAATCCAACACTTAAAGCAGCAAGCCAGCAATTACTGTTCAGTGAAAACCAGAGGTGCAGTGTAAATGTGAACCAGAGGAGTTTTAAAGAACCTGGATAAGTGGGTACTTAGCAGCCAAAACTTATCTGTCTTCTTAAGTGAATTTCAATGGCTTGGGAAATTTGGGCTCTGACCCTGGGACTATCCACCTTTATGTAAAGGAACTCAGTTATCTCTCCTTTAAATATTTCCTTAAATATTTCCAAGACAACGCATGCCTTTTCAAAAAAGAAAAAGATTGATTATTGAATGTTAAGGGTTAAAAAGAGCAAAAATTATGAGGTAACAAGAGAGCTTAGAAATGAAGGCCATTTAAATCTCTTGGGAGGTAGCAGTTATTAAAAAACGATGTGCTGTTGTTGCCACACATCATAAGTTAATCTTAAAAAGGCATTTATCCCCGCTGATGTTATAATTTTTATACAGACTAGTTTAGTGAACTGGATGTCATTTTAAGTGTGAAGTTTGGTAAGCTATGTTTACCAGGAATTTTAATTACTTGATTACTTTGAAAGGACACCATTCTAAACTATCAAGTCTATTTTGTGGCATTTCCTTACTAGTGACATTGTTCACTTTTGGGGTTTGAAGCAGAGGCCTTCACATTTATGTACCAGGTGGTGGGCTGTTTTATTTCCTAACTAAAGAATGATATTGACACTATATTTATGACTTGCTCAAGTCAATTTAATGAGTCTCTGTAGAATTCTGTTTTCTTGAAGAGTTACTCAAATATAATGCTTGTTTGCATACAACTACATGTGTCTATTCACTGGATGATCTTTTCATCATGAAAAAATAACCCACAGAGCCTTGAAATGGAAATACAAACCTGTCACTTAAACATCCATTGATTTTCCTTTTCATTTGTTCCTAATGTATGATTTTCATTCTTCTTAATAATTAGCTGAATTTAATCCAGAGAACCTTAAAGCCACATGGGTTCCTAGTAGTCAATCATGAACTGGCTAAAGTTACTCTTACCTAAGAACTTGAAACATACCAACCATGACTGCTGGGCTATACCACTTCACCAGAGTAAACGTCTGGCTTTTAAAAATGTTTATTCTTACATTATTAGAAGTCATTTCACAGATAAGGAAAATCAGACAGAAAAGGTAAAGGGAGGTAACTATAAAACTCACATCATAGAACAGAGTGGTTTACAGTGGAATGTGTGGCCTTGTGAGTGGCCCGGATGCACAAGAAAGACCAGAGTGGGACATAGTTTCTGGAAGGTCTGCACATACTTTGAGATTGAAATTCCAAGAATGAGTTTTGGGGCACTTAGAACTTGAAGGATGATTAGAATCATAAAGAGGGAGGGGAAGGATAAGACCCTGGGTCCCTGAATTTCTTTTAGAATGTCACTAATGTTGAAATTGGCCTTGTATTGTTTCTGCTATTTTAACATTTCTAGAGACGGTATTTCTCACTGACAAGCTATCTAAAGAATCTGTCCCCTTAGTTACCCTGGGCTTTTACTTGCAGCTATTTGATTGAGAGTGCTGAATCTGATGGGCAGCTAGCTGCCCCAGCTCCCACACTGTCTTGGAGAGTCAGTTACTCTTGCTTCATGAAGACAGCAATTTTGCCTTTGTCAGCCCCATTTGTTGTTATCCAGTTTGGACTTGAACTTAACTCAGCAGCCACCAAGCCATGTGCCAGGTACTGGGGAGATGCTGTGAAGCTGACAATCGATAGGGTGGACTACTTAGTCTTTGCTAACTACAACACCAAATAAGACTGCAGAAGTGCTACAAACAAAATGTCCAAGGGGAAGTTAATTCTGTCCAGAGGTCAAGAAAGGGCTCAGAGAGAAGGTGACATTTCAGAGGACCCTAAGCCAAAAAAGCATTTTAGATGTTAGAGAAAGGATGGCTGTGCGTTATTATATAGGCTGCGGATGTGGGAGGAGGGCAGGGTGTGGAGAGTGAAAAGACTGAGAAAGGGCCAGTGGCTGGAGATAGGGTTACTGAACCTCATCACAAGTCGGTGGAAATGTATTAAAAAGCTGCAGGATCCATAAAAAGAGGCATCTGGAGGAAATGTTTATTGTCCACTGCTAGGCACCCTGTTAGGCACTATAGGAGACATAATGGAAGGATCTTGCCTTGGAAATGTTTATTTGAAAGAAAGATTAAATAATTAAGTCACCTAAATTAATTTTAAAATAATACGAGAGTCTAAAGCAAAGCATTAGATTGCCCCAAAACTCAAGCGAGTACTGGGGGGGTTTCCCCACCCCATAGTAGCACCGGCAGCTGAGGTGGGCTGGACTAGCAGAGGGCTTGAGGGCTTGAGATTCCTTCACCCCAGAAACAGCAGTAAAGATCATGGAACTCATATACGATGAATAGCACTCCCTGTCCCTGGCACCTTTCTAGGTGCTGACATTGATTAACTAATCAACTCTTCACAATTACTCTATTTGGAAGAGAGTTGTTATCTCATTTATGTGTGGGGAAACTGAGGCACAGAGCCACAGTCAGAATTCAAATCCATGGGGTCTGACTCCAGAGCCCTGCAGTCTTTTTCCATGTTACTCTCCTCAGAATCTGGAATGATATACAGTGCTGGGTATTAAGATCTTAAAAAATCCAAAGACAGGGGAAGCCGGGATGGCTCGGTGGGTTAGGCGCTCACTTTGCAGCCCTGGGGATGGAGGATCAAATCCCGGCCTCGGCAAGTGCAGACCCATATGCTGAACTGGGGAGTGCTCCCAGTTCAGTTCTTATGGGGGTGAGACCCCGGCCCAGTTCCTGCCCTGTGCAGCCCCGCACCCACCTGTGGAATGAAACCATGTGGAAAAACCAATGATGTGCAACTATGGAGACTGTTCTGGGCCCTCCCCCTTCTGTCTCTGTATCTCTTTCTCTCTCTCTCTCTCTGTCAAAAACAATAAAAATAAGTCTTAAAAAAAAAAAATCCAAAGACAGTTTTCTTTGAGTATTTTCAGGATAATACGATTCAAATCAAAACAGACTTGAAAGAAAAAATGAAGACTCGAAAGCCCCACATTTGTAAGGGAGGAGAAATACATTTTAGCTGCACTGCCTTAACTTTGCACAACCCCAGGCCCGCAAGAAAATGTTTGTTTTTATGTATATATGTATTTTTCCTTTTATGACAATTTGGTGTTTCTGAACGCTAGGGGCTCCCGGATTCTCTGGTTTGAGAGTAACTTTTCCTTTTAGATTTTTTTTTTTTTTTTTGGAAGGGGGTGGGGGAAAATGTGGCCTTAATTATCCTACGTCTTAGGCAAGTTAAGGAAGGGGCCGTGCTTTCGGAATCCCTTCAGAGCCAAGGAAGGAGGTCCCTCGCGTTCCCTCTCTCTCTCTCTCTCTCTCTTTTTTTAAAGGACCTCGTGAAATAAAAGTGCAGAAAACAAACCCAAGGCATTCATAACCGCAGCCGCGGCGGCAGCAGCAGCAGGAGGAGGAGAAGTTGGTGTTGGGGCAGGCGCTCCGAGCGGCGGGGCTCCGCGCAGCTCCCATTCATTAAGTCACCAGCTGCGGAGGGAGGTGGCCGCGCGCCCGCGCTGCCCACGGACACACGCCGGTCCCGAGCGGCGCGGCGCTACCGAAGCTTCTGCTGGGCACTTGGCTCTCTTCCCCTTGGACTTTCGAACGCGTTGGGGCTGAGAGAGGAACGAGAAGAGCAGCACACAAGGGCAGCAGAAAACACCACGAAGTGCACTTGGACGCCGGCAGCGAAGCGTCCCTCTAGCCGCCGCGCTCCAAGCCCGGGCCGACCCGCCCCTGTCCCGAGCGGCCTCGGCGTCCGGGCGTGTGGTCGCTGTCGCTGTCGCCGGGCGTCTTTGCAGGGCGGCAGGCTCGCGCCGCAGCCAGCGCCATGCAAAACTACAAGTACGACAAGGCGATCGTCCCGGAGAGCAAGAACGGCGGCAGCCCGGCGCTCAACAACAACCCGAGGAAGGGCGGCAGCAAGCGGGCGCTGCTCGTCTGCCTGGATCTCTTCTGCCTCTTCATGGGTGAGCCCGGCCCCGCGGCCCCGCGGCCTCTCGGCGCGCGCTCCAGCCCTCCTGGGTGCCTGCGCGCGGCGCTGCCGGCCAGCCCGGGGGCCCCCTCGCCCTCCTCGGGGGGCCTTCTCGCCCCTTCGGGCCCCCAGGCCCACGCCCTCCCGCGTCCCACCGGCTTCCCGGCCTGCACACGAGTGTCTGCGCGTCCTTAGGCTTTCGCGGGCAACGTGTAAAGCGGCTCCCTGATAGCCGTCTCCACTTGGAAGCTCAGGCGGAAGCCCACGGAAGGTGTGGGTGCGCCCTTTTAGAGTCGGGGAGAGTGTTTGAACCGTGATCTAGAGCCAGCGCCTAACTTGTTGCCCTCCCTCCGAGTAAAGTGGGGCTCCTGGAGCGCCGGGCTCCTGCCTGGAGCCGGGCTGTCTTCCCCTGACTGTGTGTAAACATCCAACCCCTTCCGCCGTGGCTGCCCCGGCGCGGCCAGCCCTGCACGCTGGCCTTTCCACTCACTCTTCTCCACTCCCCACAGGGATTTCCAGGGGGCTCCCTAGGGACTTGAAGCAGGGTGCCGAGCCTGCAGTCACTTCGTGGGCTCCTACCGTGTGCCAGGCGGTAGGTTTAACTAGCCCTCTCCCTGACTTGATGCAATTCGAGTGAGGAGCCCCATCTCACTGAGGAGGAAACTGAGGCACTGGGAAATCAAGCTGCGGTCATATTTGGGGGCCACTATTAATTGCACCACAGAAAGTTGTTTATCGAACTACTTGGAAGGCACAGCGTAAAGAGCTGGTGGGAGTTCAAGGAACTGGAGTGGGAGAGTAAGGAGGATTTATGAACTCGGTGCGGGGAGGGCAGAGCTACTGACATGAATCTACAGGAGTTCCAAGGTTGAAGTCAGCGTAGAAAGTTTTTTAAAGCGGATTATGGTGTAATGGAAAGCGCACAGGACTTGTCATCAGAGCACTGCCACTCTGCCACTTGTTGGGCGTGCCACCTAACTGCCTCCTTGGCCTCAGTTTCCTCATCAGCTGAGTGAGTGTGTTGAACTAGATGCTCTCCAAGGCCCCTTCCTGCATTAAGAACTCGGATTTGGTCCAGGCGCTGTTCTGCCAACTCCACTAACTGAAGAAACATCTGTGTTCCCAATTCAGTTCCCTTAAAATAGAACTCCTGCACAGAGACTTCAGTCCCCTTTGAAATGGATTTGTCCAGGCAGATTGTGCAAACCAGGGACTTCTTGGGCTGGACTTAACACTTCCTCTGTTCATGAGTTTCTGTAGCCGGGTCCTTACTGAGGTACATCTGTCCATAGCTTGCCTGTCCATAGTCAATTTAGAAAGTCAAAGAACGATGGGACTCTTAGAATTTAAAAATAAGAATGGCCTCCTTTAGACACAGAGAGGCAGGTTAGGGTAAAATTGTACTCTAATGCAAGTGGGGAAAGGACTGCAAATCCCATTCCCACTTCTTAGAAATTCAATTTGAAGATGCTATGTAAAGGAATTGTCACTGGGGGGCCTACCTTCCTGAACTCCTGGCTTATTATCATGCACGGTGGGAAGATTAGTACTTGGAGTCTCTGCCAAGCTATTGATTTTTTAAAAGACACCACCCCCCCACCCCCACCCCACCCCCCGGTCCTGGGGGAGAACTAGGAAACAATAAACACATTGAAGCTGTTTGCTGTAAACTTGCCTGGGGCTTCCCAGTGTTTACTGGCGTGTTTGGTTGGTGGTAGGGGTAGAGCTGTTTTTTGACTGTGGGTGTAGTACACCCTACCTCCTGCTTTGTGATTAGGAAAGCAGAGCTAGAACGAGCTTGACAAGCCTTTGCACAGCTTTATTGCTCTCCTCCTCTCTTCTGAGTTCAGAAGGCAGTCCCAAGGGATGGTGCATGCGTCTGAAATGATAAAGAAGTGGGAAGGAATTTGCAAAAAGATCAACCTATTAGTTATAGTATGGTGAGGAACACCGAGACCCCAAGTGCTCTGTTGTGCCTAGAAGTTGTGAGGTGTCTGCACGTTTCAGTTCACTGCACCAGCTCTCCCTGGGTCCCCTCCAAGCTAGTATTCTAAACCTAGTTGTTTATTATGTTTCCTCCCTGATGGCCTGTTTGCATAAGTGCTTTTGTTTACCTCAAAAATAAAATAAATAAATAAAGTAACAGGACCTTGTATTTTATGATAAGAAGCACCTAGCTGTCCTTTTTGAGTGTATGTGCTTTGCCTTTAAAACCATGTCCACAAAATCATTTTTCACAGTGACTTACTAGCACTGTGTCCCCTATGCTTAGGCCTAATTACAGTATCACTAGTTCAATGACTCTAATACTTTTAATAAGGAAAACTGTTGGGTAAATATTTACTTGAGAAATTTATGCAAGAGAACTCTGGCTTCCAAAAGAAAATTATTAACAACATGTGATTTTAATATTCTACAGAACACAGTCTTTAAAAAAAACTTTCTACTTGGTTCCCTTTTTGCCTAAGACTGTCAGTATGGTTTAATTTTTGTATAGTTTATTGATCATATGGTCTGGATTACAGGGCACTAATGTATTAGAGAGACAGAGTTTTCTGTTTATTCTCTCACAGGAAGCTATACCAAGCTTCATCTCCTTGTGTCTGGGGGAAAAAAGCTGATGTACTATGTAAGTGGAAATATGCAAGCAGTTTAACTTGTTTCACGTACCTTTTTGAAATGTTAAATTCTTGGTCAAAACAAAACAAAACAAAAGTCTACTGTTGTTTGAAGGCCAGAAGAATCTGGTGTCAGAGAACACCATTGGGAGTTTACCTCCCATTGAACAGCTACCTTCGCCAACTAATTGCTTTTATAAATAGTTATGAATGTTTGCATGGTACTTTTTCCTGAAATTGGTTTTGTTTTCCTTGCCCTTAAGTAATATGTACGCCTCCTGTTTCCTGTGCATTGGCCCTGGTGTATGAGGTTACATGAGGGCAGCTGAGAATATCTTCTCAGTCAAGAAGGGACAAGCATCTCCTAAGGTCTTTCTAAGCTCTGTTAGCCCCTTTTTAAAAAGTAGATTAGTTTATGTACTCCTCACAGTAACCCTCCATTTTATAGGTGACAATGGCAAGACTCAGAGAAGGGAAGGACTGAGATTTTTACTGAAGGTGATTTGGGTCGATCCCTAATCCTCAGCATGACTGGAGTCCATCCCCCTAGCCTGTCTGAAGAATCCTGAAACTCAGATTCTTATCAGAAAGCCCTGAAGCTCAATTTGCAGAACGCCCAAAGTCTCCAGATTTCCAAGTTGCCCATTTGTACCTAAGCAAATGGATAAAGGCAGTTCTACTCTTCTGGTTTATGGGTCTGGTCTCATGGTTCCATGAATTGTTTTTGATTTGAGGCTAGTTCTAGTAATGAGTAATTCTGACTTTGAGGGTTCCATTTTACCCCATGAGACTGGTTCCAAAGAAAGAACACACAGCAGTACATAACTAATAACACAATGGAAAGAATTGGCGAATCTTTGCTGAGCTTCTATGTCTTTATCATCCCTGTTCCTTGTCCTCTTCCCTAGATATGAATTGAATGCCTGTTTCCACCCCATGTCCTTTGATGGGTAGGCAGTTCTCGACAGGGCCAGCATTTTGCCCTGTGGATTTTGTTGCAGCCCTTCATCCTCTGAGTTCAGTGAGCTCATCTGCAAGATGATAGTCAGAATGACCACTGCATTCCTTATGTTGCTGTGAGGATCAGAGGAAATACTGGATGTAAAGGTTGTTAGTCAACTCTCAAGACTTGGGCACATGCAAGGGATATATAACCTGGAGTCTTGCATGAAGGTTTTCTGATTGCCTTAATAATTGTATTACGCACTCATCAGTAGATGGGACCACAAGATGACTATTAGGTAATAATATTATAGTGAAGACCACAAAGTCTCACTTCAAGTAGGAGAATGTCACATATTTCCAGGGAGTTGAAGACAGCTCATTTCTATTTATTGTCAATTAGAACTTTAGCTGAGAAGATAGCCCCTAAAATTTAGCAGAATGTTTGAGCCATCTAATCTTCACAGAATTCCCTGAACTCTCTTAAGAGGTTCTTTTGTACAGAAAGACTGCTCCTCATTTGGCTTTTGATACCAGAAGGTAGATTAGCTAAGCTTATGGTAGGGATGGGAGACATTTAAGAAGTAGGTGTTTGGTCAGGTTTGGTCTGAGAAGACACTCCTGTGTCACTCCCTACCAGGAAACACAGTCAGTGGGTGGAGTGTCTTGAGCAAAGGAAAGAAGCTCAAACATGGAAAAGTACAGAATTTGGATGGTCAGCAACCACACTATATACTTTAGTGGTTCCAGAGCATTTTGGGACATTTCTTGTGTTGCCATTAAATGACCGAGATAAAATTCTTGAACTGGTTCCATAGATAGGATGCATAAAGTCATCATGTATTATTAAACTATTCACTTTTAGTAGTGAGAGGGAGGCAGTGCGGTATACTAAAGAGAATGGGAGAGTTGGAGCTCAATGCCCCAGGGTCCAGGCCAGCCGATGCTACCATCTAGTTGTGGTGTGGGCAAGTAGGTTTTCTGTGGATCTCAGTCCTGTACAGTTGGTAAAATGACCGTGGTTGGGAGAGAGTACCGGTATGTCTGATGTCTAAGGCTGCCATGCGACCTTCTGCGACTGATTTCTAGAAGAGAGAAATGACACATTTATTGACTGCTTCATGCATGCATGTACTTTGCTTAGTTCTTCATTGTACATTACCTCCATGAGTTGTCAACAGTGAGGAGCCTAGAAAAATGAGTTCTGCTCTTGTGCTGTCACTATATCACTGTGCGCTTTGGGAAAATTCACTTGACTTTTTTGGGCCTCGGTTTCTTTATCATTGCAACAAAGGGAAGGGACTAGATAAGGCAAGTCCAACCTGGGGCCCAGGACCGCTTTGAATGAGACCCAACACAAATTCTTAAAACATGAGATTTTTTTTGCAACCTCTTTTTTTTTTTTTTTTCCAGCAGCTCAGCTATCGCTAGTGTCAGGGTATTTTATGTGTGGCCCAAGACAGTTCTTCCTCCAGTGTGGCCCAGGGAAGCCACAAGTTTGGACACCACTGACCTAGATCATCCCTTGGGCCCCGTGTAGCTCTAACAATTTTATGAATTGGTACTGGTAGGTATTATTTCTTTTAGACCATTTATCATCAATTCAATTGTTACATTTTCCCCCCAAAGAACTAATGCTAGCAGTTAGCTTACATTGGGGTTCATTAGTACCTCGTTAACTCTTACTAGAGTTAATCCAATATGCTGAGAAACTGGCTAGATTTTTCCTTGGCTGGATCTGCCCTTTCACCTGCCTCCTGAAATTTATAGTTGTCTCATGTAAACCAGGTGACTTTTCCCTTCTTTTTGTTGCTCAGTTATTATATTCACTAAGTATGTATTTTTAATAACTCAGTAGGTTTTGATAACTTGACTAACATCTGAATCACTGACTATAGAAATAGATTCTCATTAATCAACTGGTGAGCCGCCTACCTAGCTGAATATCCTGCATGGATTAGAATAAAGAAGGGAACCTCTATTTCAAGCTTGTCCAACCCAAGGGCTGCATGTGGCCCAGGACAGCTTTGAATGGGGCCCAACACACATTAGTAAACTTTCTTAAAACATTGTGAGACTTTTTTTTTTTTTTTTTTTAGTTGTTCAGCTATCATTAATGTTAGTGTATTTTATGTGTGGCCCAAGACAGTTCTTCCAGTGTGGCCCAGGGAAGCCCAAAGATTGGACACTCCTCTCCTGCCTTTAGTAGGTAAGCCCTGCTGATTTTTCTAGGATGATTGAAAACCTCTATTTCTCATTGTCCAGAAGGCTGTTGTTTTTTTGTTGTAGTTTTTTTATTTTTTCTTTGCACCTTCTCTATATGTCTCATATACTTGAGATACACCATGGGGGTATAGTTGCGTTTGGGGGAGACTGCTAAAGCCAGAGTTGGCGGCCTTTTGCACTTTTAATCCTTTTGATTTCCTGTCCATTTTGGATTCTTTCTTTCCCCCTTCCTGTGCAGTTGTTTGTGCTGGCAAGCCCAGTTGGTCACAGCATGACACTAATGAGACCATTGTCGGCTTCTTCCCTGTGTAGGCAGTTATATTTATGGAGAACTATGTGTCAGTTCAATTCAGTACACATTATTTCAGGAGTAATAATCTATTTGGGCGGTGCCTACTATATCAGTATTTTACATATTCACCTATTAAGGAGACCCATCTAGTGTGAAATAGAGTTTCTCAGACTCCATTCTTGGGAGAGTCAGCTTCAATAGGCTTTGGGCCAGGGCCTGGGATTCTGTATTTTATTAAACCTTCTGGTGGTTTGTGTCAGACCAATTTGAGAACCACTATATTGTTTAACAATTGACGTCTTAAGGAAATTGACTTATGTAGAGGGCTTTTTGTCCCTGCACAGAGTATTCTGGCACTTTCCATGTTGTTAGGTTTTCTATACTTTTTTAAATCTGTGGCCAGTGCACCTGTCTTTCTCACTAAAGATTATTTCAAAAGACAAACTTAACTCTGGGTGTCTCCCTGAGGTCTTTACTGCAAGTAGGTGTGGTGGATGGTGTCTTCTAATTGCTGAAAGGCTGGGATTTGCTTTTATTTCTGGGTTCTAAACTGAGTTCTAGGTCACTGAAGTTGCCAGCCAAGTGACCGTTTTGGATAAATAAGGTGTTAATTCAATAAATATTTTCTCTTGAGATTGAGCTTTGGGTGTGTGTGAAAAGTAAAAAGAATAAATTAGATTCCTCAACAAGTTTTAAAAAATCAACATTAGCTTGGCAAAGTATTGTAGAAACAATACGAGCTTTTTATTCACCCAGACATGGGTCTGAATCCTGACATAAAACTAAGGCTCAGGTGTGGCATCGCATGGACAGAAATTATTTTACCTTTCCAGGCTTCAGTTTCCTGACCTGTAAAAGAAGGAAGCCAGCCTAATGACACCCTTGTGAGATCATAGAGCTGAAAGCACTTTGAAAAGTTAAAAAGCTCTATGTCATTAGCAGGTATTGTGTTGCTAATATTTTTTGAGCAATATTTTTCTTCCCGGTGTCCTCACTCAGTGGTTCTATGGAATCCTCTTTCATTTTGGGGCAACCAAGTTGCCTGACATATATGAAGAGAAAAAAGTTGTTTGGAGAATCCTAAGCAAAGTCCAGGCAGAGGGAATACAAGTGTGTTTTCCATTAGCTGAGGAAGGGCAACTGGCAGGTTTCCTGACCCTGTCTGGGAAAGTCACGGTGCAGGAACCTCAATCGCCTTTGGTGGCTGCATTCTCCTTTGAAGGGAGAAGGGCCAGATCATCTTAAGAGAAAGACAGATACACCTTAGAAGGGTGGGGGAGGGGAATTGGACACGTGGTCTGTTTCAGCATCAACTCTTCCCTGTATCTTTTGCAGCCCAGGGGAAAAACCTAACTAAATAAAAACAGCTGTGATTGGAAATGATGAAAATGCTTGTTATCCAAGGTACTCTACATATAGGCTGAAAAAGGGAATGGTTTGGTTGCTGTATTTATTATTCATGCCAACTAGAATACTACATCCCTTTCGTAGATGAGACAGCTGCAGCTCAGAGAGGTTACATAACTTGCACAAGGGCACCCAGCTAGTAAGTAGTCACCAACATTTCTGGAGTTCTTATCAGATTAGCTTGCTGCCCACTTTTCAGTGCAATTAATGCAAAAGGAGACTCACTCTTTTTTATTTCTTTTATAGTAACTTTTCAGGAAGTTTTTTTTCTTATGATTTATTTTATTTTTGAGAGAAGGTGAGAGGGAGAGACAGATAAAGAGAAGAGGGGAGGGTCCAGAGCAGTCTCCATAGTTGTACATCATTAGTTGTGACATGGTTTCATTCCACACAGGTGGATGTGGGGCCACTCAGGGTGGGAACCAAACTGGGGGCCTACCAAATAGGATGGCCACCCCCGGGCCATCCACCCAGCGGTTACCAGTTGTGCCGCAGTTCAACCCAGTTCAGCCCCATATGGGATGGCATAGGTCAGGGACAGGACTGGAACCCTGGGCCTTGGGATTGCAAGGCAAGTGTTCAATTGCTGAGCTATCCCAGCATGGGCATTCCCTCTTCTCTATTTCATTCCATTTCATTTATTTCAATTTTATTGAGTCTGAATGTATATCATATGTTCTACGGGGCTCCACAGAGGACACGAGCATGAGTCTTAACTCAAGGATCATTTTGGACAGTGGAGACAGTTTTACATACACAATTGCCAAATCGCTTGGAGGGTGCTGAATGAGACTCTCTGGGAAAAATACGTAATAAAGAAAATACCATTGGAGCAATTCTTCATTGCCTAGATTCACAGAATTTGAAAATACCCTGGAGATTTTACTATCAACAATACCAAGGTCATTTTTTGCCTTGGTCACAAAAACAGTCCTCTTTGAACAAGGGAAGGTTGGGAGGTCTGAGGGGTAAAGCACAATCTTTGAAATCAGACAGATGGGAGCTGGCTTACTACCATTATTAGCTATAGAAGCATAGGCAAGTTACTGAGTGTCTGAGGTTTCAGTTTTCTCATTTGTAAATGGGATAATAAATGTGTCATTAAGTTGCGAGAATATGCCTGGTGCACAACATGGTAGCTGCTGTCGTCACTGTCATGCTGCCCGAGGCATTGTCCTGCATTAACATGTGAACCTAAGGTCAGGATTGGTTAGTGATTCATTGTCCTGTGATAGTGAAGGAGCAGGGCCTAGAACCAAGGTCCTGACTTTATACCATTTTACTTTTCTGTTGTTTATATGTCAGTTTGAAACTTGACATCATTATTGAAGTAGAAATCTCCAGAGAGCCATAGTCTCTCTTCTCTTGCCTGTGTCAATTAAAAGAGGAACAAAGCAAACAGGTTTAACTTTTAGTCTAAATCAATGGAGGATAGTTGAGTGAGGCCAGAGATAACATGAGGCAAATTTGAAGACGAGGCCATTTGGATATATCGCTTTTCTTCCGGCACATGATCTAGAAAGTGCTTAATACTAAAGACTCGGGGAAGCCGGGATGGCTCAGTGGGTTAGGTGCTCACTTTGCAGCGCCGGGGACTGAGGATCGAATCCCGGCCCCGGCCCGTGCGGAACCATGTGCTGAACTGGGAGCTCCCGCAGTTCAGTTCTCTCTCTGTCTCTGTCTCTGTATCTCTCTCTCTCTCTCTCTCTCTCTCTCTCTCTCTCTCTCTCTCTCTGTCAAAAATAAATAAATAAATAATATATTAAAAAAAATACTGAGCAGGAGCCATCTTTTCAAATGATGTGTCCAAGGAGAGAAGAAAGAAGACTCAGGGTTTTGGAGTTTTTGCTTTTGAAAAGCTTTTTTTACCACCTCTTGAGATGGAAATTACTCTAATTTGAATGAGGAGGAAACTGAGTCTCAGGTTAAATCATTTTCTCAAGGTCATGTATTAATTTGCCATCATTCAAAAGAAGTCTAAATCAGGTTCTTGAATAGCTTTAGGAAATGGTTCTTCCCTTAGGTTCAGGTTAAATTATAATTGATGATCTGCATGAAAATTACTAAATTTAAAACAAACCAAACAAAGTAATACACCCACGACCCAGTTGGAAACATTTGAAAGGCACTTCTTGATTTCGGTGTGCTTTGACAGTATACATTGCAATCAGAGTATTGGTGGTGTTTTTGAGGGTTGTCACAAATTAACAAAATTATATGCTTAGAGAGTTTTGCAGAGAAATACAAATAGTGTAAATGCCTTGTCATAATAAGCAGTATGCTTTGGTTCCTGTTTATGTATCCCTGAAGCCCATAACACACATGATTATATTGACATGAAGGAAGCCATTCTCATTGATGGTTTCTTTATATATAGCCTGCTAATTCGATTGCAGTATCAATCATATGATTTCTAGAGAGTCTATTTAATTAAATCCATGTTTGTATCTGTCTTGTCAAGTATACATCTACTACAGATGCTTTTTGAGCACCTATTATATGCTAGATCTAGGGGGTTCCTTGCCCTTTAAGAATTCCCAGGCTGGTGATTGGAAAATTTTTGCATAATTATGCACAGGAAGTGATGCAGACTTTAGAGTGGCAAGGGAGGGGATATAGCAGAATGGTGAAGAGTGATGAAGTGTACTTGAAGGCATGGATCTGGGTCTTGCAAGAGAAATAATAGCTCACAAGCCATGAAGGGAGAAGAGGGTATTTCAGGAGAGAGAACAGCAAGTGCTGAGACATGGAAACATGAACATTCTTGGAAAAGGTGTGTAGTTGGAGGTTGGAGTATGTATTTGCATTGAGTTGGGGAAAGAGGATATTGGAGATGATGCTGGAGAGATGGTTGGAGCCAGATTATAAAGGGAGGCTATAAATGGCAGGCAGCGAAGGAATTTGAACTTTATTTTGGAGGAGCAGCAGAGCAAATAAAGTTTTATTTTTGTTTTCATTTTTCTTTTATTATGGAAAATTTAATATAGAAACAAAACGCAATATACAGCTACGAGTGGAATTGCTGGGTCATATGGTTAACTCCATGTTGAACTTTTTGAAGAACTGCCAAATGTTTTTCACAGTGGCTGCACCTTTTTAGAAATAACAGAATGTTAGTTAAAATATGTAGAAACAAAATACAAACGTTTTACAGACAACATTTGGGTGAACATTTTTGAAGAGGGGATTCATCTAATCTGATACATTTTAAGATCCTGGGTTTGAGAGGAGGGAAACTGAAGATGCTGAAGGGAGACCAGTGGTGAGAGCTGAACTCAAGGCATTGGCCTGAGAAGAAAGAAGGGTGGGCCAGGAAGAGGTTACAGGTAGTTCCTGATCTCCTGGTTGGGAACCTCTGAACTCTGGTGATGCCACTCCCTCTACAAACACTTCAAATGAAGCGTTTATAGGAGACTTAGGAAATCCATTTCATAGGATTAGAACCGCTTCTTCATGTTCATAGCCTTATTAGAAAGATGGGACTATAAGTTATCTTTTTTTTTTTTTTGGCTCTGACATTTTTAATGTCTCAAATGTCCCTTAAAATAAACGGGCCATTGGAAATCCTCTTGGTTTAGAGAAACAGTTTTTCTTGGGTTGTCATGGTATTCTTCAGTTTATTGACATATAAGTCATTCTATCATACAGTTCATCCATTTAAAATGTACAGTTTACCGACTTTTAGTATATTCACAGAGTTGGACAACCACCACAACAATTTCAGAACATTTTCATCACTCAGTAAGAATATCCATATTGCTCTCTCCCACTTACCCTCCTCCCACAGCCCATACCCATCACTAATCAACTTTCTGTTTCTATGCATTTGCTTATTCTGGATAATTCACGAATAAATTGAATCACATATTGTGGTCTTTTGTGACTGGCTTCTTTTACTCAACATAATGTTTTTCATGCTTATCCATCTTGTATTATGTGTGTTCAGCATGTATCAGTACTTCATTTTCTTTTATTGAGAAATAATAGTCCACTGTATGGACATACCACATTTAGCTCACACATTTATCAGTCCATGGATATTTGGGTTACTTCCTCTTTTTGACTGTTACGAATAGTGTGCGGTTGTGAACATTCACATATATATGAGATCTGTCCGGAAAAGTATTCAGCCATGTAACATGAAAAATAGAGCATTTATTGAAGAAGATATAAGAAATACTGTACATGGAACAATGATGCTTCAGTCCCCTTCAAAGTAGGCACCTTGAGATCTCACACAATTCTCCCAGCATCTCTTCCACTGTTCAGAACCCTCAGCAAAATCTTTTTTGGGTTTTTTTGGAATTGCCTCGTGGTATGAGTATTTAAATGCAAAGAGTATTTTAAATGCGATGGCTATCCAGTACACATTTTCACTCAACAGCATCTGGTGCCCCCACTGACGGGTACAGCGAAGCTGTCCTTGTTTACGCATGCGCATTCCAGTCCACTCGCCTTGGCTGCCAGGTTACATCGATGTGTCGCAAACCATTGTCGTTATATTGACAATGGCTGGATTTTTTTTAGACAGGCCTGGTATGTTGGTGTGGGGTATGTATTTTCATTTCTCATGGGTATATATACTTAGGAGTGGAATCACTGTATTGTATGATAACTCTGTTTAAAGTTTTGCAGAACTGCCAAATTGTTTTCCATAGTGGCAGCACCATTTTAGAAACATTAAGGTTAATTAAAATATGTAAGGAAAAAATACAAAAGTTTTACCAAAGACCTTTGTAATTAACATATTCATGAAACCACTCTAGTGTTGCTTTGTTCTTCGGGACATTTTTTACAAAGAAGCAAAGTTTTTAATCAATTTAGTAGTGTCACTGGGTTTAAAATGAGTGAGCAGAGAACAATAAAGCTGGGAAGGATAGATGCTGGGTGGCCAGTCAGACCATCTCACCCACTGCTTATAATACACTTCCACAAACCAGGGTGTGACAAGCAGATTTCCTGCCTCAGCAATGAAAAAAAAAAAGCCTTGGATCTTCAGTTCCTTGAAAACAGTTTAAAAGTACAAATATTAATATTAAACCTATATATTTCTAGGATCTGCTTTATAAGATCTTTGAGACTATGAAATAGAACTGATGTTCCTGATAAGGATGATTAGTCACTTTCCTTTTTGGATATGTGGCTGTCTACATAATTATCACTCAGAAATTAAAGTTATCATGTATCTTTTAGACTCATGTGCTGGATGCTTGTGATATTAAAGAGTATAATACACAGACACAAACGTTTAGGAATTAGTTGCAGCGTCAAGTTGTAAATTGCACTTATAAGTGCATGAAACATTTATCCACAAAAATGACAAAAGGGTAGGAAAGGCACTTACCTTTATTGTTAGGAACAACTTTAGATGATACTCACTTTTTCTAAATACAAGAAGGTAGATGTTAATAATCCGGGTTTGCGACTCAGAGAAGGCAATGATTTGTCCAGGTTCACACAGCTAATATGTGTTGGGGCCAGTATTTGAACTCAAGCCAGACTAAATAATGACCATTGCTAATATTTATCTAGTGTGAGCTTTGTCCCTCTCAATGGCTTAAACAGTGTGCATACATTTTCTTATTTAATCCCCCCAACAAGCTTATGAAATTTTTATCATCCTCTCCATTTTATAGAACTGTGGGGTTCAGAAAGGTTACACACAACTCAGCAAAGGTTATGCCAACAAGTGAGTTGGAGATGTAGGGTTAGGCCTAAGAAGTTCATCTGACAAGGCCATTCTTCACCACTGGGCCCTACTGCTTAATGTTCTCCAAGTGCCTCAAATACCCCCCATAACTCCATGCTGTCTTTCCCGTTGGCAGCACATGATGAATTGTCTAGGAGTGAGACTGGTGATTTTCACCTTGGGTTTAAGGTCTATCAGGGTAATCGTGGGGCATCTTATGCTCTTTTCAGTATTTTAGAAATATCCAATGTGTGCTATATGTTTCCTAATGATTAACTTGCTCAGATTAACTCAGAGTATGAGCCTTTGCCTAGACTAGTCAAAGCATCTCCAGTCTGGCTTGTCATTTGAATGTAGAATGACACTGGTCAGCTCACGATGAAGAGAGAGCTGGTTATTTCCAGAAACAGGAATTGGCTTTACAAGATCAGGAGACGGGATTGGCACTTTCTTTGCTTTAATAACAAAAGTGGAGAAATGATTTTAAATGTAGTTTACTTGGTAAATAAAGACGTCTTTCAGACATCCCAGAGGGCCAAGAAGGAACTATGAGGGGTCTTTGGTGGTGAAGAGGTGGGACATCCTAGAATGGGCCCGCAGCTCTGAGGGTAGAGGAGAGGAAGACCCTGGATCTTGGGGCTGCTTCCTAAAGGAAGGAGGGACTTGAAGTAAGCCGATGTCCCTCATACCAGGCAGCAGAAATGGGTTGCTATGGGTCTGAACAGCTACTGGTATGGTTTGTTGTAAACTTTAGGTCGCATCAAGACATTCTGGGCTTCTTTTTCCTTTGGTTAGCAGCTGCGGATGTGGCACCTTCATTAAAGGCAGTAAATAGACCCTCCATCAGGAGTCTCTTCCCCATAAATGACCCACATTGTTGTAAAGTTAGCAACCACTAACAGGAAGTGGCAGAAATGCTTCTCAGCCACACAGTGGAATTCATTAGACACTAGCCCAAAGTAGCTGTTTTGGTCAATTAGGCCTGTGTAGGTTTCTAGGGACAAATGGCCTAATATACCATTTCTCATCATTGCCTTTATCTTGGACCTAAAGGATATTTTGATTGAATGGGTAGTGTCTTCTTTTTGAGCCACTGCACATACTTTTATGGTAGGCAGGCTGGGATTTAAAAAATCTGAGGTGTTCCAATTTACCAGTTTAGTGGGCTTCTACATTAAATCTGTTTGGAGAGTGGTTCCCATGACACGGCAGGAGAGGGATGCTGGGCTCCATTCACCCTGGAGTAAGCTGTTGCTTCGGAAGGTCTGTACCTCAGGCATTGTGTGGATGAACAATTTCCAGGGCCTGATTGAGAAATTAAAAATACACTTCTGGGGTCAAAACATTCAAAATGCAAGGCTTTCCATCTCAGGGGAAAAATAAACCATCTTGATTGTAGATTTAATTTTCCTAAGATCATTTGATGGAGCTGAAGAAACTTTATTATTTTGCCTTAAATGGGTTGTTAGCAGTTGTGCTGGCTTCAGCTGTGAAATCCAAACATTCATTATTAATTGATAATCCTTTTTACTGAACACTCCTACCAAATGATAAGATATGCATCTGAGAATTTGAATGTAAATATCCTTTCTTGCTTCAACTGATTTTTCTCATTGTAGATCTCCAGCTCTCCAGCCTTGAAAAGCCAACAAAACAAAACATCAGAACCACCACACCCCAGAATTTCATTCCCAAATGTCAAAGACATCTGGACAAAGAACATTTTGAACCTTTACATTATACATCCATTATAGGCACATTCACATATCTCATAAAATTGTACAATCCTGAAGGGGGAGATACTGCTCTAACTGATTTTACAGATGAGGCAGTTGTCCTTCGGAGAGGTTGAGGGCCCTGCTGGGGATTCTGCGACTAGAAAATGGTGGATGGAGTGTCTGGAATGGAAACCAACCAAAGCCTATATTATCTTTCAACAGTGAAGATCAGCATTGGAATTTGCACTTACTATTTTCAATGATAAGCATATGAAGAAAGCACGCACACCAGAAAGTTTTAAAATGAAATGATCAGGTCTTGTAAAGTGTTCAAGTGGGATTTGGGGTTTAATTTGGGGTTTTGCCTATTTAGTTATTGCCTGCTTCATTGTAAATTCCTAGAGGATAAAGATTAGACTCAAAGCTTCTAGGCTGGAAGAGGGAAGGCCATGAACTTTAAGGAATAGTTCTCTGGCAAGCTGTCAGTGCAAGGGGCTTCACATGCATTATTAACCTTCTTACATTTCACAACAAACCTGAGAAGGAAGAGGTTGGAGTTCATTTCAGTTTTCCCTAGCCTGCTCAACAGTGCCTGTCTCAACACTTTTGGGTGGGTGGGGACACACTATTAATTCAACGAGTTAATCACTAGCAGAGATCCTTTACTAAGATTCTAGGGGAAGTGCTTTCCTAGAATCTGCTTTGAGCGTCCTAGGACCATGCATCCACTGTTACTACAAATATATCAAAGACAATCTCAGCTCCAGTTCTGTAGAGCCTTGGAAGCAAAGGGCAGAAGCCATGACAGGAGAACTCTGCCGATTTCATACAGAAATGGAATGACTTTTCTGCTGAGGGATGGAACTGCAGGTTGTATTGTTAATTCTTCTTCTTATCAGTCTTCTGCAAAGGAATTAAAAGGCCAGAGAAATGCAACATTTTGTGTGAAGTAGCCTACACTTGGTTAAAGGCTCTGTGTATTTCCCAGGCTATTGTAGGGCTGCTATTCAGCTGGGATTTGAATGGTGGTGTGATTAGCATGAGAGCAAGTGTATAAAGTAGGTCTTTTTTCCCCTTTCCTAAAAGAAGTTTTGTGACATTTCTTTTTCTGACAGAGCTGGCATGAAGCTTTGACAAACACAAACCCATGGAAAAAAATAGGGCTTAGAGCACAGGCCAGTTTTGTACAGATCCTTCACACTTAGAATGCAGACCAGCAGAGCCTCTGGCTAGAGGCACCTCAGATCATAGCAAGGGCTGTTCCTTCTCCGTGGACCTGTGATGAATGAGAAACACAAGAGCAATGGGAAAGTGTACCCTTAGCTTCTGACCATTTCCTTGTTGGAAAGCTATAGGTGAGAACATTCCTGGACTCAGCTATTTATCTTATCTATCCCTCAGTATTTACTGAGATAAATGCGAAGCACTGAAGGAGATAAAAAGAAACACAAGAGGTGGATCCTACCCTCATGGGGCTGGTGAGAGGATGAGAAAATAGAAGCACAAACGGCCGAAGGAGAAACCTTGTCCAGGTGTCTTCAGCTGATAAGTAAATGAAATTAAAAAAAAAATTAAAAACCTAGCTCAGTGCTGAGCTAGGCTCTGTTCCCAGATTTGCTATATTCGCTGGCTGACCTTTGGCATATCAGTGCCACTTTAGGCATGATAAAATGGGGGTGGTGATTCACTCCCTGCCTACGTCATAGACCAAAGGTTATGGTATCACGCATACACAGGAAAACACTTTGATGCATTATAACCTTAAAATCATATTTGTACAATGAGTCCATGTATGTGTGTGTATATGAGAGCTGTCTGAAAAGTAACCAGCCATGTAACCATTCTCGTTATATTGACAATGGCTGGATTTTCTTCCGGATAGCGTATATGTTGAAAAAGTTTCTTTACAAGTTGTAGTTTTAGGGTGATCGTCTCTCCTATCCTGTACGTCCTTTAGGCAATGAATATACAGGAGTCATATCTCAAAACTGCCACTCTGATCATGTAAGTGCATCTCTTCAGAACAGGACATTTATGACTCCTCATTAACTACAGAATAAAATTCTGAGCACATTTGAGACCCTTTAGAATTGGGTCCCCACAAACTCTTTATACTCCCCATTCATTCCCTTCTTTCCCTGCCCCACGACTCCGCCACCTCATAGCCTCCTTGACAGCTCCATTCTTCGGCGTCCTGGCACTTCCCCACCATGCCATTCTTTTTGCTTGGTGTGTGCTTCTCACCTCTTGATACTCAATTTGACTGCCTCCCCTTCCGTGAAGCCTTGCCAGATTTCCTCTGGGCAGAATTAGGCCTTCTTGGGGCTCACAGAACACTTTGTGTTGACCTTTCTTATGCAAAAAATGTTGGTTTGTTTCACAGTTGTGCACAGTTCCATCTTAATAGATTGTGACTTCCTTGTATATGATAGGTGCTCAAAAATTGTACTGAAAATACCAATAAAAATTTATTTTAGAAAATCCAGACAAGAAACACAAAGAAACATAAAACTTGTTTTTCTCTACTGCCACAATCTTAAGGGAGCCACTGGCACAGTATCTCCTTTCTGTAAATAGCTGAATTATTATTAAGTATAATTATAAAGCTAAATACTAGGTGCTTAACACACACTTCCTGCAAGTTTGTGTAATGAAATGGAAAAAAAAAAACTTAGCTTGCTAGATTTTATAACAGCCCGTACATAATGAAGTATTAACTAACCTGGCAGAATTGGGAATATGTATTATAAGCTAGGAGCAGCTAGGTGTTTCAAACTCAATTTTGCATTCATATAGTGTTTTGAACTTAGTTGACAGGCTGAATTTGTACTAACTGTAATAGCTTCTATTTAAAAAAAAAAAAAAAGTGTTTAACTTACCTACAAGCTAGGACTGTATTTAGAGTGCGTGATTTTCCTCCTTGTCTTGCCTTAGTAAATGGGCATGCAGAAACCTCCTCCTATACAGGAAAGAGTCCCAGTGGGAGTCAGGAAATCTGAGTTTATATCCTAACTTTGTTGCTAACGTCCTGGGTCAGCTTGACACTTTCTTGCTCTGTGATGCAGTTGCCTCATCTGTGACGTGGGACAATGAATCTTCCAGCATGAAGAATTCTCTAATTCTTTTGCCCATCTGGTTACTGTCCTCTGAAATCTCTAATCTGTGTTGTGAAGTTCTCACTTTAGGGTAGGGGAATGATTTTCTCCTTTTACCTTTTTCTGATTGATCATTTTGCCATGTTTGTTCTTGTTTATTGCACTTCAAAGATACTTAGGCCACTGCTTTTGCCCATTGGGAAAATTTTGTAAAATAAAAGTAGTGGCCCTAGCACACGGCATACTTGTATGTTTGCCTTTTTAGATCTTTTTCTGGGTTAATCTTGCTTCTCACAATTTCAAGAGGACTGAGATTGAAATACTAAAATGTTTGATTCAGAAGAAAAGAGAACTAACAGTATAGAGCACCTAATGTGTTCTATGTGCTTTATACAATCGCAATATCCTTGTGAAATGAATATATTATTCTAATTTTACAGATGATAAAACTGAGGCATAAAGAGGTTAAATGTTAGGAATTAACCCCAGAACTGTGTATCTCATTTCAGAACTTGGGTTACAAGACCATTTATTCAATCCTCCCACCCTCACCCCCATACAGGGCACCAACCATCTTTTCCTGATTAGTATTAAGCCTCTGCTTCATACCGTATGTCCAATGATGACAAGTTTGTTTCTCAAAGGCTGCTTCATTGTTCAAAAGGTTATGTTAGTATACAAGCTACCTTCCTATAATTTTAGCCAGCATCAGCTATGTTTGGCTCCACATTGATAAGTAATTATTAGCATTAATAATAGTATTAATCAGTTTTATAATTAAAAGCCCCTGAATAAATGGCGATGTGTCTT
>PVKE010001953.1:0-89918 GCA_004027555.1 Craseonycteris thonglongyai
CAGGGTTTGCCGTTGAGGGTTGGGGTCTTAAGTTCTAATAAAGCCAGGTAATTTAAAAGCACAATTCTGAGACTAGACAAACAGGTTAAATCTAATTTTTTAGCCTTAACTGTCTGTATGACCTTGGGCAAGACAATGTCCTTGCTTAGGAGTCAATTTCCTTGTCTACAAAATGGGAACAATGGTACCTACCCATTGGTCTGTCATGTCATGTAGTAAGTCCCCACATATGAGGGAGGACCCCAAAACCACAGAATGATCTTCACTAGAGGGTGGGTCCCTTGTAGTGCAGGTGTCCCCCACTAGGTGAGTGTTTTGGGAACCCATCTGCATCTGTGTACCAGCTGGCTTCATTGTGAGAGGCTGTGTTCAGCTTCTGTGAATTGTTTTTGGAGACTCTTTCAACACGTTTGCCCATTTCCTGATGGGTGATTTACGTGAACAACATGCAACGTGACAACATACCTGCCCACACTGCACTGAGTGTTCAGCAGTTTTTGACCAAAAAATGGCATGACCCCCATGTTCCACCCTTCCTAGTCACCCGATCTCACCCCCAAGTGACTTTTTTTTGTTTGTTTTCCTGGATGAAGAAAGTCCTCAAAGGGAAACATTTTGCTGATGTGGAATAGGTGAAACAAAAAACGACAGAAGCACTAAAAGGCATCAAAAATCAATGGATTCAGAAACTATTCTGAGCTGTGGAAAAAGTGTCTTGATAGGTGTATTACATCAAACGAAGAGTGCATTGAAGGTGACTGAAGTTTAAACATGTAAGAAGAAATACACAATCTTTTTATAAGTAACTTCTGGGTTTTTTGGCTCCTCCCCTTATGTTAGCTGATACTATTGTTGTTGCTATCCTTGTACCTCCTGAGCTCACAGCCACCCGGAGGAGGGGGCACCCATATCCCGAGCTCTGTTATGTGTCGAGTGCCTGACATCATGACTGCCTGTGACCCTCACATCAACTCTGAGATGGGTTCTGACCTTGTGAAATCAATGGCTCTGGCGGTTCAAATATCTTTCTCAGGGCCATGCAGCTAATTAGGTGCCAGAGCTGGGGTGTGGAACTCACTCTTAGCTCCCTAGCCAGCTTCTTCTCTTCACCAGACCCGGGTCTTGGCACCGTAAGTGCTGAGTCCGAGGGCATCTCACAGCCCAGAGCATCTGGAAGGAGGTCAGAGCCAGGCCTCGGCTCCTGTTTCCAACTGGGGCCAGTCGTGGTGTTGTCGGCAGGCTGACCTCGGCCACACGGTGCAGATCGGAAGTCCGCGAGCTGCAGCCACTAGCCCGGCGTGACCTCGTCCTCAGCGTGACCTCGTCCTCAGCGTCTGGCCAGGTCTATGGAGACGAGTCCTCCCGCCCTGCTGTGATCACTTAGTGGTGTGTCGAGCCGGGAGGGGAAGCGGCTGTCTATGCCGGCATTGTCTAGTTCAGTTTGGTAGGAGTAACGGGCACTGATGAGGATCTGAGCCAGATACCACAGCCCCATGGGGCTGGGGGGGATCACTTCCTCCTTTCACACAACAGGAAGTGGAGGTGAAGTGCTTTGTTCAAGGTCACCCTGCCCAGGTCACCCTGACGCTTGGCCACAATCCTCCTCTCTCTACATTCCAGAGGCAAGGGTCCTGGCAACGCAGCCTTGCCATCCTGAGCTCTCTTTCCGGTAGGATTGCTTGGGCAATGCTTTTGAGAACGGAATCTGCAGCCTGCGGTGGTGCTGAGCTGAGAGCTGGGAAAGGCGAGTGTGGCCGGGCCCTGCGCTGGCTCCTCCGGGCCGGCCACGTGCCGCTCGGAGCATCTGCGGCTCCTCGGCGGCCCGGAAACTTCACTGAGGCCGGCCCGCCGGGCTCCCCTCCCGCAGGGCGAGCAGAGTTCGTGGGGCTGCCGCGCCCTCTGCAGGCCGCTCGGCAGCGATGCATCGGCCTCTGCACTGAGACACTTGTTTATTTAAAAATTTTTTGATAAACATTAAAAAAATTGAAGTATAATATACATTCAGAAAAGCAACTGATATCAAACCTGATGAAATGAGTTATCACAGAGCAAATATGCCTGGGACCTCAGCACCCCACAACCCCACTCCCCAGCACTGACTGTAGGATAATTTTGCCTGTTATGAGCTTCATATACACAGAATCTCACGGGATGTGCTCTTTCGTATCTGGCTTCTTTGACCCACAAGAAATACAAGCATGCATACATCAAATGCTCTGTATTATATTAGAATGTTCATTACAGCCCCATCACTGACAGAGAGGGAGTAAACGCGCGGTGTTTGTATACAATGGCTGTAGTCTGTTTATAGGGGCATTCTTACAGCAGTGAAAACAGATGAACACCTGTTATGCGCAACAACTCAACTGAATCCACACTGAATTTTGCTCTCGGTTCACATGCCTTTCGGGTGTGCTCGCGGCCCGGCCAAAGCCAGTACCAGAGCGTCTTGCAGACATCCAGACACTTCGGGTGCTACAGCCATCCTCAAGCCCAGCTGCTCCGGAGACTCATCCACGGGGCTTTAAGAAACAAAAGAACGTGAAGGAAAACAAATGCACAACAGTGCTCACGTCCTGTCCTCAGAGATGCATTGGTCTGGGGTGGAACCCCAACCTTGGCATTTTTTTTTTTTTAAAGCTTCCCTGGTGATTCTCACGTGTGCTTTACACACATTAGATTTGAAACTGTCAAGTGCTGAGTCCTGGACCAGCAGCACCAGCGTCACTGGGAGCTGGTTAGGAATGTAGATCCCTAGGCTCCACCCCCAGCCCTACTGCCCAGGGAATACCAGGGGGTGGGGCCTGGAATCTGTTCTAGCAAGCTCTCCACACTTAGGTGGGGGAACCCCGGCCTAGTGCCTTCTCCCTCCGCAGATACTGCAGGTTTCAGTAAGGATTTGTTGGATGAAGGAAAACTCAAAGGTCACAGGTAAGGGAGTTTTCCAAGTCTAATCAAAGCCTTTCATGCTGATTTATTTAATGCCTCTTCACTTAGTACTTCCCACATGCCAGGCCCCTTGCTCTGTGCTCAGTGCTAGGTGTCTCCTCATTGAGTTTGCAGTCTAATGAGGGAAGAGAGACTGTCACATTAAGACACAGTTGCCATAAAAGCAAAGTACAGCATGCTAAGAGTGCTTGGCAGGAGGCATGTAATCTTAGCTGAGACCAGAAAATGAAGAGGATTTAATTGAGTCGAAGTAGAAGAGAGAACTTTAAAGCAGCGGGAGCACAGCATGTGCTAAGGTCCTGTGGCCATGGAGACACATCTATGCTTCTTTGGTCTAATGGGTGATTCACTTTGGTGAAATGACGTTTACCTTCTTACACGAAATCATCAACCTTCAGAGTCGGGTGGGGACTTGCCTGACTTTCAAGCAATGACCTTCACGGGAGAGAAAGCTGATCTTGATTTTTCTCCATATTCACATATTTACTTCTTTTGCTCCTGGAGCCTAGATCAGGGGGATTGATAAAGTATGGCCCATGGGCCAAATCTGATCGATGGCCTGGTTTTGTAAACAAAGTTGTACTGAAAGACAGCCAGGCCCATTTGCTGACGTCTTGTCTGGCTGCTTTCATGGCCAAAGTGTAGAGTGGAAAGGTGTGAAAGAGACTGTCTAGCTCTTTATAGAAACAGTCTGCTGACTCCTTGCCTAGATGAATCCTGAAACATGCATCCTCAAGGCCTAGCTTTCACTGTTGGCTGATCTTCCTCAAGACACACTCTCTCCTTCCTCCGTGCTTTCTCCTCCTGCAATAAGGACGATCTGCAATCTAAGGGATGATGACTCAGAAGTAGAAAGAAACACCTTCTACCTTTAAGCACACAACCCCCCTCTCCCCCCCCAGCTAAACTTTGCAAAACCCTCACCTTTTCTGGCTTTCTTCGGCGCTGATTGATTTAATGGACTATTTTCCCCTGCACACCCAGGTTGGGCCAATGTAATAAGAGCTGGAATTGATGACAGTAGCGATCTGGAGAGATTGATGGACCAGCCTGGGTTTCTCCCCAATGAGGCCACGCCGGGTGTTGATGCAGCAATATGTTTGCCTGTTCTGCTTATTAAAGTTTAATGTTTGAAAAACTTCTCCTTCGCCTCCCATCAGAGACCTTCCTGAGCGCATGAGGTAACTACACTAGAGACTGATTAAATCTTTACTTTTTGCACCAGGGTTTCGGGGAAGTTGTTTCTGCAGCAGTAGCCAAAATATAAAATTAATCACCCTGTCTCATTTGTGGCTGTTCTAAAAGATACTGTGGAAGAGTACAAGAAAAAAAAACCAAAAAGGAAAGAAAAGGGTTTCCGAAAAGCAGAGATAAACAGCCTTCTTGAGGGGCTTTGTGAAGCCTCGGGAGTGAGGTGATTTGCCACGTGATTCACTACGTGATTCAGGTGGACGGGTCCTCATGCAATGGCAGGGTGCTCTGTTCTCTTTTGTCCTGGGTCATGTGCCTTGCTAGCCTAAGGCAGGGGGCTGAGTCCTTGTCAGAGCTCCAAAAGGACGTGGAGTCTGAACTCCTTTATGACCAGGTCATGAAGAGAATTGGTCGATAAGTGAGGAGCTTAAAGGCGGATGGATGTCTTGTGGCGTGTCGCAGTGCCATGGGGTATGTGTTTTTCAATAAACACCACATGACACCACACATATAAACGAAGTAGGTAGTCTTGCGTGATTGCGAACACTGTAGCAGCGAATACAAACTGACTTTGGGAACGAGACAAAGACTGAGAAAGGGGACTCCCCACACTGGAGCCCTGGTCCTAAGTCCGAGCAGTCGTTAAACAGGTAGGTAGGTTGTTAAGCAAGGAGCAGCTGTATGCTTTTTCCCCAACGATTCTGTGCCATCTCGCTGGTGGAGTCTGTCCTCATGGACTATCTTGTTCCCCAAATCCAGACATAGGAGTCCAGTCTTGTCACTAGCATCTGCAGGATATGTGACCTTGAGCAGACAGACACTTGACTTGTGTCAAAGGAGTGTTGCCAGACACATGACGTGCCAGTGTCAGGGAAAGGCGGGAGAGCTGAGCTCTGGGAGCACCATTCCCTAGACACACGCCCAGGATCGGCAATGATGAATCACCCAGGGGTGACAATGGGTTGTGGGTAGGTGCCCAGAATTCGGCCTGAGAGCCCCTGCTTTGGAGAGAGTGGGAGACTTGATGACAAATGCTGGGGTCAGCTGGATGAGGGGAGGGGTGGACAGGAGGTCTTTGCACACGTGTCCGCACTCCCCTAGGGTCTCTAGGAGGAAGTGTGTTCTGGGGTCCTGTGGGCTGATGGCAGAAGAGCCACAGCCACTTGGCAGCCTGGGAGTATGATCGGATGGGTGTTATGGGGTTACTGGGTCATAGAAATAGGGTGGAGAAGGATCAAGGTTCGCTGGTGGTCCATGGGGAGTCTCACAGTTCTGGAAGCTGGAAGTCCAAGATCAAGTTGCAGGCGCACTCAGTGTCTGGTGAGAACCTACTTCCTGGCTCCCAGACAGCCGTCTTCTGGCTGTGCCCTCACTTGGAGGGAGGGGTGAGGGGATTCCCTGGGTCTCTTTGATAAGGGCGCTAATCCTATTCAGGAGGGCCCTACACTCGTGATCTATCATCACCTCCCAAAGGCCCAACCTCCTAGTACCATCACCTTGGGGATTAGGATGCCAATATATGCATTTGGGGGACATGCACACATTGCAGATACCCAATAGCTTCTGCTCGCTGGGCATCTGGGGTGGACCAGGTGAGGAACCTTAGAGATGAATGTGGTAAGTCAAGGTGATCGAAAGCCCCAGGAGCAAATGTGACACTCGACTGGGCCCGCCCCACGCCTTGTGCCTTATGGTCATCTCCTAGCTCCTCTGAGGCCTTTGCTTGCCCTCATTTCCCATCTTCCCACGTCTGGCTCCTTCTCAGCACTCCATCTGATCCTACGTGTCCTGTTCTTCAAGAGGCCTCTCCATCCACCCTGCTTTTCCAGCCACCCTGCATTTCAGCACCCTGTTTATTTCCATCATCTTCCACATCACCATCTGTCATGATCTCATTTACTCACTTGTTCACACACGTCCTCCAGGAAGGACTGGATCTGTCTTTTTTTTTAAGATTTATTTTATTGTTTCGACAAAGAGAGTAGCGGGAGGGCCCAGAGCAGTCTCCATAGTTGTATGTCATTAGTTTTCGATATAGTTTCATTCCACACAGGTGGGTGCAGAGCCGCACAGGGCGGGAACCAGGCCAAGGGCCTCCCACATGGGAAGCACACCCCAGTTCAGCACATGGGTCCACATGGGCCGGGGCTGGGACTTGATCCTCGGACCCCGGGGATGCAAAGCAAGCGCTTAACCCACTGAGCCATCCCGGCTTCCCCCGGATCTGTCTTTACAGCTGCTGACCACAGGGCAGGCGCAGAACATCACTCAGTAAGCGAGTGAGAGGGGACAGGGGATGCTTTGGGGGTGGGGGAGTGAGGTGGGGTAATGCTTCCTGCTTTGAACGCCCTGCATTGCCAGAGAGTTTGGTGGTTACCCCACCTTTTATTCACAATTAGCTGCTCCATCCTTGTGTTGTGATTCATTTCTCGTGAGCGAGCATCTTCAAATGAAAATGTGCATAAACAACAGCCAAAGCGCTAATACATTTCTGCTCCGTAGAAAGACCCAGTTCATGGATTTTATCTTTGGCCACCATTGATTTTCCATGAGTAATAATCACATTTGATACACAACATCTGGACTAAGTGATATTTATCTCTGCAATTATCTGGAGTAACTTTTAATGTTAAAGCATATTTTTGGGGGGAGGGACACGCGGGATGTGAAGTACGGTGGATTTTTTACTTTTGCCGTCGCTTTTTTTATCCAGACAATGCTCATTCTCACGTGAAGTACTAATTTGTCAATCAGAGCCGGAAATGGTTTCATACACGAAGCTTGAATTAATGTCCCCTCCAGCTGGGAGGGTAATTTTCAGCTTTCAGCGGGGTTGGCAAATTTAGCTCCACTCTTGAAATTCACTTTGCTATTATGGTCTTTGAAGTCCTCTGGGGACTTCTCTCAGCTAACACAGGCCCTTCTTTCACCGTGCTGGGTTTAGCCTCTGCAGTGAAGTTCTCAGCAGATCCCCCTACTTGTTGGCATGGCATTCAAGGCCTCCTGACACTGACAGGTTTTTTTTTAATTCAGAAAATGCTTGTTTGAGTCTCCCCCGGTGCCATGTGTTCCAGGTGCTGGGAATTCAGTGGTGACTGAGACAGATTTTCCTGGACTCCTCACCCCCCGAACTTGCAATGTGGGTGGAGAGGCAGACAACAAAGAAGCAAATACAGGCACAGGAGAGGGTTTACGGGTCCTGATAACTGCCCTGTGAGAAAGCGGGTGATGAAATGGGAGGTTAGGGGTAGAGTGCTGTAGGTAGGCTGGTAGCTGAGGAGGTGACGTTTTTTAGGACAAGTCAGGACGGCAGAGCCGCTGGAGTGTGTGCTTGGAGGGCTGCGTTGTATTCGAAGAGCAGAGGTTGGGGAAATTTAATTGGTGGTGGAGGTGGTGGATGAATGTCCGTCATTGTTCAGTCTGTCTCATCTGTGTCTTGAGGAGGTCACACTGGCTACTGTGAGGACAGTTAAGGGTGAGGGTGGCACCAGGGAAATGACGTAGGAGACGGTGGCTGCTGTTCAAGCAGGAGGTGATGGGGCCTTGGATCAGGCCGCTGGCGGCCGGATGCAGAGAAGTGGATGCATTTGGGAGACAGGCAGTCACACAGCCCAGCTGACGTCCTCTTATTTCCCAGCGGAAACCTGGCAGGTGGCCCCACCCTGCAGGGCACGTGATGTCGACTGGGATGTGGCTTCACCTCCAGGTCTCAGGCTCATGCTCTGCATTGCCCGTCGCTTCCGGCCACCTGTGGTCATCTCTGTGTCCTTCAGCTTGGCTCTGGAGCCGCTCCTCCGTGAAGCTCGTGGCCGCTGCAGGTCTGCTGACGCCGCCTGCTCAGGAGAGCTACACCAGTGGTTGTCACTGTGAGCGTGCTAAGTGGCTCCTGAGCAGCCCGAGGATAGATCCCAGCATCTCACCCCTGAGGGATCCTGGTTCCTGGGCTCTTCGCTGGGGCCCAAGGGCCTGACCTTTCAGGAGCACTTCAGAGGCCGCCGCTGCGGGAGTCCGGTGTGGCTCGGCTCTGTCTCCTGCCATTTCTGTTCCTGTCTTATTGGCTTCTGCTCCTGATCGTAAACTCTCTGAGGGTAGAGTCAGGCCATGTTTCATGTGTGACATCCCCTGGTGCCTGGAAGAGCTCTGCAAATATGGTCTTGCTTTGGGGAGAAGATCCCAGAGAAATGACCAGCCTTGGGGGTGGCAGGTCCCCTGCCCAGGCACAGATGGATGGCCTTCCCTGCTGCTCCCTTAGCTGGGCTCTCCCCACCTATGTCTCAGCTTCCTGCCCTTCTGCTCACTAACACCTAGCGATCGTTCAGGCCCCGATTGAAATCACTGTGCCTTCCACCCCCATTTTACAGATGGACACACAGAAGCTTGGAGAGACTAGATCACTGACCGAGAGCCCGCAGTTAGCAAGGGCAAGGCAAAGATGTGAGCCCAGCTTGCTTTGACTGCAAACGTCTGCACTCCTAATGGCTACTCATTTCGTTTCATCCTCCAGCAGATCGTTATTACGTGCTTATGCTGTGCCATGCGCCGTTCTTACGCTGTTTCTGTTTTTCCTCTTCCTGTTTTCAAAACTGCTCAGGTCTACTCTCTTGTAAATACCAACCTTCCAATGTCTGCAGGAAGCTTTTAAGCATCCCCTGATTTCGCCGGATGATGTGTCATGACTTAGAGTTTGTTCCCATGGGGGCTGCTCCAGGTCTTGTCCCATCAGGGTGGAGTGGTCCTCCAGCCACATTCCTCACATGCTTGATTCACGGGCTCTCTGGTCTCCCCACAGCCAGCGTCTACTCCGTGGTTGTCAGTTGCCTTTCAGATGGTGATGTTTGCTCCATTTTACCCCTTGCACTCCCTAAATCCCAGACAAATAGACTGTCAGGACAAGGACCCTGTGACCAGGAGAAACTATGCCCCGGTGGCATTCCTCTGTGACCAGACATCATTGTCTTTAATGTGCTGTTTACAATCCTTGCTTTGAACATTACACAAGTCTTATAAGAAAGAATGTGATCATTTATTTCCCAGCCGAGCAGGCCCCCAAGTTTCTACATCAATTAATAGCAGATGGACTGTAGGGTCCCCTGGACCATCAAATGCAAGGGCTGGTGAAGGGGGTGGGCAAAGCGAACCCTGGGTTAAGAGGGTTGTCTCTGGAGGCAGATGGGGCTGGATTCAAACCGTGGTCTAGCTTTGGCTAAGTTCCTTAACCCCTCCGAGCCTCAGTGCCTCGTCTATGAGATGAAGGCAACGGTAGCATCTCCCTCGTCAGTGGCTGAAACAGTACAGTCAGTGGATGAGCAGCTGCATGCAAATCTCTACACACTGTGGGCGGCGTGTGGTCAGTGCTCAGTGAACGTGAATCTGATTACTGTTGTTATTGGGGAGACAGGCGGGGTCAGCCCAAGGGGGCTGTGGGCTCAGCTAAACCAGAGGAGAGCTGAGGAGGAGGCTGTGAGTGTTCTTCCCCAGCCCGGCCTGGGGAGGACTTGGATGCCACACATCGGGGTTTGGGCCCTGGGCCCCCATTTCTCCCCTGGGTCCCCTGCTCTGTTTCTCCAGGTCCGGTCTGGTGGGAGACCTGCCTTTTGTTGGAACTGCTGTAGGTGGCAGCAGAAGCCTGACAAAGCCTGTCTTTTTAGAGGGGAGAAAATATAATCAGCACCCGGAAGGCTCCAGACTCGGTTATCTTCACAGGGGTTAGACCGGGAGCCGAGGGAAAGACAGCAGGCAGCAACCACATTATCAGAATCCTCTATTGGGTTACAGCCTTCATGCAGCCGGCGGCGGAGGCCGCAGCCTGTCCCTGAGAGCCAGACCTTTGTCAGATCGGCTACTGGAGGCTCCAGACGCCCCCTGGCCTCAGGGGACCCCGAGAAATAGCCAGAGCCGGGAGACCGGGGCACAGACACTGAGCCAGGAAAAGACCCTGTGAAACCTCGTTCCGGCAAAGCTGGGCTCCCTGGACAGGGCACGCGCTGATGTTATTCTTGTCCACGGTGATTGCTTTGATGACTGTTCAGATATGTCAACTATGCAGGTCTCCAAAAATAGTTCCCCTTGTCCCCTAGTGCCCCAAGCAATTGCGTAAGCTGCTTAGTAGTCAGGGTTAACCGTGCGGGCTCTGAGACGGGGCAGGCTGCACCGGGCCTGCACCGCTCTCTGCCGCTGTGTGTTGGAGGCAAGAGAATGAACTTGTCTGTGCCAGTTTCCTCCTCTGAGAAGCGCCTCACGTGACTGAGCTCTTCGTTTTGTTCTTATGGGAGGATTGAGAAGACTTTTGCTTTTGTGAACAGGCATGTCTGTGGGAGCTCCCTCTCCTTTTCTTTTTTGTAACTTTGTTGAGATGTAATTCACATACCATACAATTCACCCATTGAACGTGTACAAGTCTGCGCCTTTTAAGTGTATTCAAGGCCTACAACCATCACCTCGATTAATTTTTAGAACACAAAAGAAATACGGGTCCTTTAGCTCTCAACCCCCAACCCCCCACCCTCAGTGAATGTGATCAGTATTATTATGCCGGCTCACAATCATTAGAATGTACTTTCTGTCTCTATGGATTTGCCTCTTCTGGACAGTTCATAGGAATGACCTCCCTCCTTCTTGGCTGGGGGTCAGCCATGCAGCCCTCCCCACCCTGTAGATTATGAGAAGCTGGCTTACTCGTCCCCTCTGGGGCTGGCTTGGGGCTGTCTTCCCAGCCGCGGCCTCCAGTCCAGAGCGGAGGGTGGTAGTGGTGGAAAGAACCTGCCAAACGGCCCCTGACCGGATTACTCATTTCAAACTCAATTTGTGACTTTGCCAAGAGCCGCAGCCTCCCAGGAGCATGTAACCAGATTACTCCCACCCCGGCCCCGGGCCCTGGAGTGCCCAGCGGGCCACCTGCCAGGCCTGACGGAGAGCCAGGGCTGCCACGAGCTGGCGGGGCCTCCACCACTGCTCAGAGGGGCCTGTCCGGCCCGGCCCCGGCTCCTGGTAACAAGGGTGCCCTCAGCTTTAGCTGTCAGACCCTGAGAGGCTGTTCGCCCTGGTCCTGCCCGTTACAACCACAAGCTTGACCGGGCTCACAGCTCTGCAGACGCTCCTCTCTGGTGAGCAGGCTCTGGGTTAAGCCCCCCGTGGGGGGGGTCCCCTTTTGCCTTATTGGTTGCAAAGCACATGCTGACCCCCAGAAAAGAAGGAAGGAGGCCGTTTTTCTGAGATGTCTGTGCTGGGCAAGCCCGTAGAGACCGCAAGTCTGTTAGTGGCTGCCGGGGCCTGGGGACCCAGGGGCGTTGGGGGTGCTAGCTGAGGGTCCCGGGTATCTTAGGGGGATGAGGGCAGTGTGAAGCTGACTGTAGTGGTGGTTGCACAACTCTGCGAATGGACTAAAACCCACTGAATTGTGTGCATTGCACGGGGTGTGAATTATGTCTCCATAGAGCTGCTACAGCTAAAGGAGAGATGAGGACTTGCCATTTTGGCTGCATCAACCTCTTGTCTAAGGTGACCAGACGTCCTGCTTTTGGCGGGACAGTCCCGATTTTTAACAATTTGTCCCACGTCCCATGGCGTTTTAAAAAAGTCCCAATTTTTGGAAAGAATGCACGACAAGCTAGGGAACGGCGGGAGATAGACCAAATTTTTAATCAAGAACCCGCTCCCCCCCGGTCAATGGTGTCCCACTTTACCAATGTTAAAATCTGGTCACCTTACTTGTCCCATCTTGTTTCACTACCCTCCTGCCCCAAATTCTCTAATGAAAAACTGGAGTTTATCACGTTCCCATTTAACCCAAGGGTCCTTGGGATGACTCCATGTCGAGATGCCAAAAACCACTGGACCGGAGCTTCTGTTTGCTCTGCTCTGTGCCCACTCATAGAATCCAGGGCATGTTCTGTCTTTTATTTCAGGTTGTAGGGGTGATCTGTGGGTGGGCAGAGCTCCCAACTCGGGGCCTCTCTCCTACTGCCCCCCAAGTAGTCTAACTGTGGGGGAGAAGTCTATACACAACCAGACCCGGGTACTGTGCTTAAGCCCACCTCCGCGGCATGGGCCGCTGCACCTAATTTTACAGTGAGGGTGCACCCCCCCCTTTCAGCCCTGATAGGAAAGACTGGGAGGAAGAACAACCCGTTCCAGCATGCTTGTGAAGCCTCGACCTTTTGGGGGGCTAGTTAGGAATTCCCTGTGGGGATTCTGGGGTCACCTTGCCAGGACATACCTGCCAGCAGCAGACCAAAGCATAGCATCAGCCCGCCGTGTGCTGGACAGCCTTTCTTACCCTCCTTCTCCCTCTGAGCCTACCCCTTCCTGTTGGGGAAGGCAGAACCGTGTTGCGTGGATTTCAGGCTGTCTCTGGGGGTCCCGGCTCCTGAAAGCTCCTCCCCCCCAGGAATGAGAATGAGGACCCCTTTGCCCTTACTTTTGAGTCCACACTGCCTAATGTGCCACCATTCTGTCGACCTGGCTTTGAAATAATTAATGCATCTTCGCCCTGAGCATGCTGGGAGCCCTTTGTAGACAGGGACCCCAAACCTCCTGGTCTCCAGCTCCCAGCACTGAGCACAGTGCCTGCAGTGACCAAGTGCTCAGGCCACGGTTAGGTGGCTAAGGTGCTGGCAGCGAGAGGCACAGACATTGAGGGAGGACAGATGAGCCTCAGAGACCCTCTGTCCCCCCTCGTCCTGTCTCTGTCCTTTGTCTCTTTGGACTCCGTCTCGCCTCTTTTTTGTCTCAGTCCCTGGACCATCCAAGTCCAGGTAGGTGAAGCCAGACTAGAGAAAAACAAACAAATGAAGAATGTCCCAGCGCACAATGAATATAAGTAAGTGCGCCCGGGCTTCGGCTCACCCACTAATTACTCCTGCACGGCTCCAGAGTCTTTGCAGGCCTCGCTCGGCTCCATGGACGTTAATGATAAATTAAACCTATTAATCACCCCAGGCACTGGGACCGGCCTGAGCCGCACTGGGAGGCGAGGCTCCAGGACGGGGCGCGTTCCGGCGTCGCTGGGGTCTGGCAGCCCTTCTAAGTCTCTAAGAACCCTTCTTTCTCAGCGTGGCCACCGGATGTTTCGGGCTTCCCACCTGGGGTGAGGGGCCTTAACCCTTCCACAGGAAAGATCATCCTGCCCTCTTCACGTGCTCCTGTCTGCCACCTGCCACAAGCTGCCACCACCCTCTGTCCTTCCTTCGAGCCTTGACTCACAAGTCCCCTCGCAGAGTCTGCCAGATCGAGTCCTCCTTTCTCCACCTTTTTGATCTCCTCATGGTGGGGTGCCTGGAGCTTAGCCACCTGGGTGCTAACCCTGGCCCTGCCTTTTGTTGTGGGCAACCTCTCCGTGCCTCAGTTTCCCCACCTTTAAAGTGGGATTGATAAGTCCCTACACCATAGGGTTGTAGCAAGGACCAAGAGCGCCTGTTCATGAGGGGTTAGAACAGTGCTTGGCACAGGGTGAGCCTGGTGAGGTGCGCCGTGGTCACTGGGACTATTGTCAGCAGGCCGCGTGACTACTCACACCGGTTGCCCCGGATGAACACGTCTCCTTTATGTGTTGGCGTTGGCGGTCTGGTATTGCCCCCCATGCCCCCAGCGGCAGAATGCCAGCTCTGTGAGAGCAGGGGTCTTCTCGGCTCTATTCCCTGCTGTTTCTCCATTGGAGGCAGCACACGTGGGTGCTCAGTACCTATGCAGTGAGTGGATGAACCAGGAACTGGTGGGAGTCGAGTGAACGGGTAACTTCCCAGTGGGCTGGGGTTGGCAGAGAGACCCACAGACTCCGCTTTCTGGGTGTGAAGGCAGCAGCTGTTGTGGGTCAAATTGTGTTTCTCCCCTCAAATGATAGCCGAAGTCTGAATCCTTGGTACTTGTGAACATGATCTATTTGGTCTATGTAGAGGAAATGAGTTAAGATGAGGGCACTCACACCGGATTGGGCTGGGCCCTAATACAATATCTGGGGTTCTTACCAGGAGAGGAAATCGGGGGGATGCCGGGATAGTTCGGTGGTTGAGTGCTTGCCTTGCAATTGTGAGGTCCAGGGATCGGATCCCAGCCCCTGGTCCATGCAAACCCATATGGTGAACGGCAGCGCACCTGGTAGCCTCCAGGAGGTCTCCACAGCGAAGCTTCCCGCCTCCCATGCGGGAGGCCCCCAGTTCTATTCCTGCCCTGCGTGGCCTCATGTTCACCTGTGTGGAACGAAACCATGTCCCAACTCATGACGTACCACTATGGAGACTGCTCTGGGCCCTCCCCCTTCTCTCTGTCTCTGGCTCTCTCGCCTTGAGCACTAAAATAAATCTTAAAGAAGAGGAGATCGGGGTACAGACACACGCACAGGGAAGGGGTGCCTGAGGACAAGGGCAGAGACTGCAGTGATGGGAGCCCCGGGCCGCTGGGGTGCTGGGAGCCCCAGAAGACAGGACAGAGCAAGGAAGGCGTCTTCCCTGGAGACCGTGGAGACGTCCAGAGCTGTAAGAGAGTGGAGGTCTGTGGTCTTCAGCCCAGCGGGACCAACTCTCTGGTTTCCCTGGGCCCATTGGAAGAAGAAGAAGGTCTCCCCACACATAAAACACACGAACTCTAACCCTAGCTGATGAACTAAGAAAACGGTCGCCAGTGCATCTCGGACTGTTTTAAGGATTTGTGCTGGGCCACATTCCAAGCCCAGGAGGGCGCAGGTTGGCCAGGCCTGTGGTAGGCCCCCTGCTTTGTGGCCATTTGTCGTGGCAGGCCCAGGAGAGTGGCACGGCTTGTTGTCACGAGCACAGTTCCTATCGGGCGGGAGCGGCTGCTGAGCTCAGCAGGGGAGCGTTCTGTAGCTACTTACCAACAGCGCGCAGACCGAGCTGCTTGGCGGGACGCCGTTACTGTCTCACCGTTTCTGTGGGTCAGGAGTCCACGCGCGGCTCAGCCGGGGCCTCCGTGTCCCACTCGTACAGGGGTGTGGATTGGGAGGGCAGGGTCACATCTGAGGCTCGACTGGGCACAATTTCATCCTGGGGGCTGTGAGACTGAGGGCTTCCATTCTGCACCAGATATCGGTCAGCGGCCACCTTCCATTCCTCTCCAGGGGGCCCCTCCTCACCCCAGCACAGCCACTGCTTCATCAGAGCCGGCAAGGGAGAGAGAGAGACATTCTTATTTATTTATTTTGTTTAAAGATTTATTTTCTTGTTTTTGACAGAGACAGAGAGAGAAAGAGAGAAGGGGGAGGGCCCAGAGCAGTCTCCATAGTTGTACGTCATCAGTTTTCCACAAGGTTTCATTCCACACAGGTGGGCGGGGGCCACACAGGGCAGGAACTGGGTTGGGGACGTCCTGCATGGGGGGCACGCCCCCTCGAGCCAGGGACCAAAAGTAGGGGGCAAGAACCGAACTGGGGGCCTCCTGCAAGGGAAGCCCACCCCAGTTCAGCATATGGGTCCGCACGGGCCGGGGCCGGGATTCGATCCTCAGTCCCCGGGGCTGCAAAGTGAGCGCTTAACCCGCTGAGCCATCCCCGCTTCCCCGAGAGAGAGCCTCTTTAGCAAGGTGGATGTGGTGGTCTTCCTGTCGTGTAGTCACATTTCCATATTCTGTTTGTGGAAAGCACCCCCAGGCCCTGCCCGCACTCAAGGGGAGGGGATTGTATGGAGGAGGGGATCCTGAGGCCACCTACAAGGGTGTCCCCGAGATCAAGTGCCATACCACTGGCATCTGGTGGGACTGTGTTTCTCATGGTCAAGCAGACCCAGAGGTAGTTCCTATGGCAACCGGCAGCCTGGGGGTTCTGCCTTGTCCCTCAGCCTGGGAAATCGGCGTCCTCGCCTGTTCCTCTTAAGCCGTAGCTGCACTTGAACTTGAGGGCCTTCTCGTGAGCTGAGCGGCGGTCGCAGTTACAGCCCACTCCGTTACGCCGAGCAGAGCTGTGTCTAAGGCACTGGGTTGTGGCGTGGAGCAGACACGGGTCAAGTTTCCGCCTCGTAGTCTTGAAGTCCAGTGTGAGACTGAAACATTACACAGCCGCCTGTGCCCCAGTGTGTGACGAGCGCTTGGCCTCTGTGCTTTGACCTGATGCCCAAATGCAGGTGGGAAAGCACGAACCCAGCCTTGGGGTCGGGCTGGCCCCAGGCCCTGAGGGGTGGCTCCACGCGGGTGAAACTCCAGGCGCGGAAGCCGCCGGGCTCGACGCAACGTGGCGCTTTCTGGGAACGGCGAGGAGGCCGGCCGGCCTTGTTTGTTGTCTTCCCCTCCGACTGGGAGCTTCAGGATTGGGGGGCTGGGCTGTTCCCCATGATTGAGTCTCCAGCAGCAGGCACGGTGCCTCACACATAGTTGGCGCTCAGGGAGTATCTGTGGATTGCATGAGGGGAGAGAGCGTGGGAAGGGAGAGTGGACTGAACGGTGGTGACCAGTTCCGGACCATGCAGGTCTTTTCTTCTTCAGAGAACAGTGGGGGCTCTCGGAGGTCCCCCCACTCTCCAGGGAAGGGGTGCCATCGGGATGCATTTTCAGTAATCACCGGCTGTCGTGTGGAGGATGGGTTGGAGGGGCCGGAGGGGATGCCCAGAGGGCAGATGGTTTGGGCAGGGGTGGGGGTGGGCAAGGCTGTGGGAGTTCAAGGCCAGCTGGGTGCACACATACACGGGGGGCAGGGGGATGGATCCAAGAGAGGTTTTTGGAGGCGACATAGACAGGGCTTGGCAGGGGGTGTAAGTGAGAGGGTGACAGAGGCATCCCAGTGGCACCATGTGGCCTGTGGCACAGCTTCCCTGTTCCCTTGAAGCAGGGTGTTGTTAGTCACTGACCTCCTTTGCTGTTAGCTGGTGACCACCTGCTGTCATATCAGGGCATAAGTGTGCCCCATGTTCAAAGCTGAGCACCCTTCCCAGGGTGGGCCCCCAAAACTTCTGATGTTCCCTTATCTTCTGTTTAATGGGCCTAACCTACCTGCTTGTCAGGATTGTTGTAGAGACCCATGACAGTCAGCTGCGTGACAGTGCATAGCACATGGCCTGCCACAGAACGGGTGGCTGTGTGACCAGCGCAGGCTCTTTAACCTCTCTGGTCCTCCGTTTTCTCGTGGCTCAAATGGCTTTCGCTGTTCATGTACTGCAGCAGAACAAACCTTCCCAGAACTGTGGCTTTCAGACGCTACTCTCTGTTGCTCACGCGGCGGGGGGGCTCCCTGGGGGCTCAGCCGGGTTTGGCCGGGGCGACCCTGCTTCTGCCGGCAGGTCCGTGGGCCGGCAGATGGCTCAGCTCCTCGGGTCTCTCATCGTCCTGCAAGCAGCGGGGTGGGCGGGCCTGTGCTCGTGTGCAAGAGGGAAGTGGACACACAGACGCCTTAGAACTGGAGCGCTGTGACTCTAGACCAGGCGTCATTGGCCAACGCCAGTGACACTGTCAGGTCCAGACTCAGGACAAGGAAGGACACTCTGTGCAGAGCGCAGCCAGGGTGAAGGTGAGGGCATAGGGGAAGTGAAGAATCGGAGCTAGCAGTTCCCTCTACCAACGTTGCTAACAGTGGTGCCCACCTCACCGGTGGGTGTGATGGTTAGTTATGTGCCAACTTGGCTGGGCCGTTGGTGCCTATGCAGTCAGTGACACAGTGTTCTTGGTGTTTCTGGGAGGGTATTTTGGGGTGAGATTGACATTTAAGTCAGTGGACTTAAGTAAAGCAGATGCCACTACGCCTGTTGGTGGGCCTCGTCCAATCAGTTGAAGGCCTGACTAGAACAAAAACCCAGCCTCCCCCGGAGGGATTTCTCCACCTGATGGCTTTCAGACTTCACCTGCAACATCAGCTCTCTCTGCCTGCTGGTCTTTGAGCTGTACCATCAGCTCTGCCTCGGTCTCCTGTCCCACAGACCTACCTAGAGATTTTGGATTTTCCAACCTCCATAATTGCATGAAACCAAGTCCTTATAATACGCCTCTCTTTTCTCTCTCTTTTTTTCCTGTCTTTGTATCCCTGTCAGTGTCTATCTCTATAGCTACTTACCTACTGTCTATCTATCAATCTATCATCTATCTATCTATCTATCAATCAATCAATCATCTTTTAATATTTATTTTTCAGGGGGGACCCAAAAAACCTGGAATTTATTTATAACCTCATTGCAATGCTTTATTAAAATTGTGCATTTATTCTTACATGTTTAAACTTCATGCACCTTCAAAGTCCTCTGCGCTTGATGGAATACACCTACCAACATGCTTCTTTCATTGCTCAAAACAGTTTTTGAAGTCATCGATTTTGGTGCCTTTGAGTGCTTCTTCCGGTTTTTGTTTCACCTTTTCCACATCGGCAAAACGTTTCCCTTAGGGGACTTTTTTTCACCCAGGTAAACAAAATAGTAGCTTGGGGATGAGACTGGGTGACTAGGGAGGATGGGGCATAAGGGTCATGCCTTTTTTGGTCAAAAACTGCCAAACACTCAGTGCGGTGTGGACAGGTGCACTGTCATGGTGGAACCTGTCGTCTGTTTGCTACAACTTGGGACGTTTCTTCCGCAAATCATGACACAACTTTCTCAAAGTTTCCAGATAAAAACTTCGGTTGACCGTTTGACCCAGAGGAACAAATTCCAAGTGCACAATCCCTTTCACATCAGCTAAATAATTCCGGGTTTTTATTTGCCCCCCCCCCCCCACTTGTATTTATTTATCTCTCTCTTGCCCAATGGTTTTGTTTCACTGGAGAACTCTAATGCAGTAGGCAATGAGACACTACATGCATAGGTCTTAGAACCCATTTGACCCATGAAAAATGACCCATGTAAACTGCAGTGTCTCACCCTCAGCACTACTGACACCTTGGGCCAAATAATTCTTCCTTGTTGGTGGGAGGCTGGCCTGCATATTGTAAGAAGGTGAGCAGCAGCCCTGGCCTCCACCCACAAGATGCCACCAAAACACGTCTCCAGACATGGCCTGATGCCCCTGTTGAGAACTACTGGTGTGAAGGTTAGCTATCCTTAGTACTGTTGGAATCACCAAAAGCTGTGTAATGTGCAATCTTATTTCACTGTTGCTGTTTTACTTAAGTCAAAAGAGGAGGACTCTTGGAGGGAAAGTTGAGCCACAATCGGACGTGATTAGCAGTAAAAAAACGGGGCAGTCTTTCCCCCAAAGGGTGTGCAAAGGAATTGGAAAGTTACACAGAGCGCAGCCTGAGCCCTGGGCCCCGTAGACTTCTTTGGAACAACAGGCAGGCAGTTCTTGTCACCAGAAGCAGCGGTGGCTGAATTTTAAACGATGGCCCGAGCTGAACACAAATGCACTGTCTTAGGTCTGGCGCTCTGGCTTGAGCACAGGTGTGTGAAGTGGCCTGAGGCTTCCCGTCTCCCCACGCTTCTCTGCAGAGATCCTAAGTAGGGTCTTTATTTTCCTCGTCACATAAAAGGCTTTTGTTCTCATTTTGTTCTTTCTCTCTCCCACACATACAGATACACACACCGTAAACCATTCATAAGCTTGTGAGATAGGTTCTGAGTTTATCCTCATTTTATGGGTGAAGAAGAGGAGGCTCAGAGCAGTAAAGCAACTAGCCTACAGTTGCCCAGCTAGTAAGTGACTCATCCAGGCTTGGAGCCCTCACTGCTTTGATTCTAGTGTTTGACCTCCTAACCACACTGCAATGCTTTATCAAGGTGAATCGAACGGCATCCCCAAAGATCTCAGACTTGCTGGTGGGGGAGACCAGGAAATGGAACGGAGTGCTCACTCCCGACTGTGTAGAGTGTATCCTGAATGCAGTGCCAGGAGCACCAGGAATTAAAGTTTATGAGTCTATTAATCCACGGCTTTAGAGGAATTAAAGTTTCATATTGATGATAAACCTCCCCTAATAAAATATAAGGGAAGCAGGAACAAATCTCTGATTTCAAAAGACACCAAATCATCTCAACAATGGTATGCAAGGAAGATGTGCAAGGCGGCCATGGAGCGATAACGACCTGTCTGGTGGAGGTGCTGTGGCGAACTGTGTTCCGCTTCTGCCAAGCGGTGGAGATAAATGATGGCTGTGTGCTACTGATTTCATGGGAGTGTGTGGGAGGCTGAGCACAGCTGGGTGGGAAGCCCATGGAGCCACTGAAAGCTGCTAAATCTGCATGTAGGAGCAGAGGAGACAAAAAGGCATGTAGCTGGCAATAGATGGCAACCTGCCTCTCTCTGCCTCCTCCCTCCTTCTCTTCCTCTTTCTCTCCTCTTTTCTGCTCCCCTCTGCCTCTCTCCTTCCCTTCCTTCTTTCCTCCTCTTCCCTTTCTTATTTTTCATATGGACAACTGTTACAGTGTGGGCACACGTGAGCTATAGGATGTTGGTTGAAACATAGCCTGGGATTAGAGTCTCAGCTTTGTCATTTATTAGCTCTGTGACCTTGGGCACTTGACTTAACCTCTCCAGGCCTTGGTTTATTTATTCATTTTTAATAAACCATTGTTTTAGGATAGTTTCAGCTTTACAGAGAAGTTGCAAAGACAGTCCAGCAGGTTCCCGTGTACCCTGCTCTCTGCTTCCCATACTGTGAACATCCTACATCACTGTGGTACATTTGTCACAACGAATGGACCACTACTGACGCATCGTTATTCACTGAAGTCCACGCTTGATTAGGATTTTCTTAGTTTTTGCCTCAGGCCCATTTTCTGCTCTTGGATTCCAGCCAGGACACTACATCACACCTATTATTTATTATTTATTTATCTCATTTTTAAAGATTCATTTAAATTGTTTTTGACATACATACAGAGAGAGAGAGAGAGAGAGAGCGAGAGAGCGAGCAGGGCCCGGAGCAGTCTCCACAGTTGCACATCATTAGTTGTAACATGGTTTCATTCCACACAGGTGGATGTGGGGCCACGCAGGGCGGAACCAGCCAGGAGCCTCCTGCATGAGAAGCTCGCCCTGGGGAGAACCCAAGTGGGGGGCCTCCCACATGGGAAGCGCACCCCAGTTCAGCATATGGGTCCACATGGGCTGGGGCTGGGACTTGATCCTTGGACCCTGGGGCTACAAGGCGAGCGCTCAACCCGCTGAGCCATCCCAGCTTCCCTTATACTATATTTATTGTTCATGCCACCTTAGTCCTCTAGACAGTGACAGCTTCTTGGACTTTCCTGTTTTCAATGACTGTGACCGTTTTGAAGAGGACTGGTCAGGTATGTTACAGGCCGTTCCTCACCTGGGATTTGTCTGATGTGCTTCACGTGACTAGATGGAGGTATGGGGTTGGGGGAGGAGGACCACTCTCGTCACACCCTAGCAAGGGGACGAGCTATGAATATGACGTCACTGCTGATGTTGACCTGGGTCGCCTGGCTGAGGTGTGTGTGTCAGCTTCTCCCCTGTCCAGTTCGTCCTTCCCACCTTCCTCCACTGTATGCTTGGGAGGAAGTCACTGTATCCTCTCACACTTAAGGAGTGGGGCTCGCTGCTCCCACTTCTGTGATGGGGAGTGTCTACATAAATTATGTGGAGTTCTTCTGTATGGGATGCTTGTCTCCTCTCCCGTGTTTCGTCAGTCAGTTATTCACAGCAATATGGAGTCATGGCTATTTACTTAAGCTTTGAGTTATAATCTAATACTGCATTATTTATTTTGCTGCTCAAATTATTCCAGCTTCACCTGGGCCTTATTTTTTTTGATAGATTTATTTTTATAAGGAATAAATGGAATAATCAGGGCTGAGAATATGGTGAGAGAGTGAGTAGCACAAAATTTAAAGAGGCACCAAAGACACTCAGTAATCAAAGAATATATCAGTGCAATCTTTAAAACAAATCAAAATCCATAGAACAAATTTTATGATGAAAAAAATATCAATGTTATAAGTTAAGACAGGATCCATAATGTCTGTGAATTGTTTAAGCAGGTGCCTGGTCTTCAGTACATATGTAGTAGCATTTAATGGAGTAATTCTATCCATTTAAGTAGATGTACCAGCATATCAGTGATTTCTTTCTTAATGTTGTGTAACAAACTACCCCAACACTTGGTGGTTCATGAAGGGGACCTCCAAGAATGGGAATTTATTTATAAAAAATTGTGTATTTATTCTTATGTGTTTAAACTTCAGTCACCTTCAAAGTACTCTCTGTTGAATGTAATGCATCTATTTTTAAAAAAGATTTATTTTTATTGTTTTTAACAGAGAGAGACAGAGAGAAGGGGGAGGGCCCAGAGCAGTCTCCATAGTTGCACCTCATCAGTTTTCTACATGATTTCATTCCACAGGTGGGGGTGGGCGTCACAGGGCAGGAACAGGGCCAGGGTCTCACCCCAGTGAGGACCAAACTGGGTGCCACACCCCAGTTCAGCATATAGTCTACACAGGCAGGGGCTGGGACTTGATCCTCAGACCCCAGGGCTGCAAAACAAGCGCTCAACCTGCTGAGCCATCCCAGCTTCCCCACAATTCAGCTATTGAGATGCTTTTTCTACTGCTCAAAATCATTTTTGAATTTGTCAATCTTGATGTCTTTTAGTTCTTTGGCCATTTTTTTTGCTGTTGTTCCATCTCTTCCACATTGGCAAAATGTTTTCCTTTGAGGACTTTTTTTCCATGTTAAATGTATTGGGGTGGCATTGATTGATATCAATTACATTGTTTCCAGGTGTACAATTCTACATGATATTGTCTATACATCACATTATGTGCTCACCACCCAGAATCAGCTCACTTTCCATCACTGTGTGTTTAATTCTCCCTCCCTACTCCCCCACCACCCATCTCTCCCACCCACCTCCCCTGTTACCCTCAGGCAACCACTAAACTATTGACTGTGTGAGGACTTTTTTTTTATCCAGGGAAACAAAAAATAATTTGCTCGGGGCAAGATCAGGTGAATAGGGTGTGTGAAGCATGAGGGTCATGCCATTTTTGGCCAAAAACTGCTGAACACTCAGCGCAGTGTGGGCAGGTGTATTGTCATCCGCATGTTATAAATCATCCATCGTGAAATGGGCAAATGTGTTGAAAGAGTCTCCAAAAAATTTTGCTGAAGCTGAACACAGCCTCTCATAACCACGCCAGCGGGTACATGGATGCAGATGGGTTCCTAGATCCCTCACCCAGCAGGGGAATCCTGCTCTACAGGAGATAATTCTGGGGTTTTTTTGGTCCCCTTCATAAAACAACCAGTGGCAGTCTAGCCCACCAGTTGTGGTCAGCTGGGGGTCTGCTGGCTTGCGTAGCTGGCCTCAGAATGGCCAGGCCAGCTTGCCTTCACCCCCATGGCTCTCATCCTTTTTCTGAGACAAACAGGCTTGTCTGGGCATGTCCTTCTCATGGTGACAGCAGAGAGTCCGAGAAGCAGCAGAAACATGGAAGGCCTTTTGAAGTGCAGGCTGAGAAGGATACATCATCCTTTCTGCTCCATTCCACGGAGCAAAGCACGTCCCCAGGCAAGCCGGGATGCAAGGGGAAGAGGCAGCAATCCCCCTCTTCAGTTGTGTGGCAAAGGGTGTGGTGTGGATACAGGGAGGGGCCAAAGAACTGGGGCCATTCATGCATCAGTCTAGCAGCTGGGCACTGTTTTCGGAGCTGGGAAGACATCAGTGAACAAGCAGACCCAAGCCTGTGCCCTTGGGGAGCTCACATTGCAATGACAATATGACAGTGATGATGATGAAGGAGGGACAACTTAGTTCTGTGTCAGGGAGCCTGTGGCGACTGTCAGCTCCACGGGACGGGTGGAGTGGTTTTGGGCACTGTCCTCTGTGGCCATCAGCACTTTGAGGGGCCCCAGCAGCTGGGGCAACGTGGGGGGCGGGGTCAAGTCCAGAGAAGGAAGCCGGCTCCAGGTGTGTGGAGAAGCCAGTTGTCCTGTAAGGCGTCTTCTTATTGATGGACCTTTTCACTCAAATCAAATCAGCAGCTCCCACCTTTGCAAAAACAGCGGCTGTGTGGAGATATTGGAAGATGTATTTCCTTTATTTCTGCCTAAGGGAGAAATCCTTGTGGCTGATCAGTTCGGGTCAGTTTGAAGCAGTTGCTTTTGCAAATGGAGTCCGTCTGAGGTTATTCATGTTGGGAATCAGTGTCTAATAATTTGGGGACACGTGTCAAGTTCTGCTATAGAGAAGCGTTGGAAAGGAGCAAGACTGGGGGGCCCACTGGTTTATGAAAAGTACCATTTCGCCTTCTAGAAAGTCAGCAAGTAATGCCTATCAGTCCTCACATGGCTTTCCAGGCACAGGGCTGGCACTTTGGCATGCTAGATCTCCCTCCTCACAGTAGCCCCGTGAGATATTCGAGTATTTTCCATTTGTAGAAGAGGAAACATGCCCAGGATCATGGCCTTGAAACAGTGAGTGACAGGCAGGGTTTGAACCCGGGATCTTCACCACTATATTGCCTTCTTCTCAGCTCTTTCCCAAGGTAGCAGTTGCTGGCTGAGTTCATGTCCCTACTTTCTCGGGGGGCGGTCAGTGAAGACCACCGAGTAAGCAGGGGTGGCCTTCTGAGTTTTGTGCTCTGGTCCCTGTACAGAAATGCCTCCCCTCTGAAGGAGGGTAACCATGATGGGAAATGAATAAGCTGTGAAATCAGATCAACCCACTTTTAATCATTTCCAATTTCCCTTTGCTTTCTGTTTCCCATTACTTCCTATCTCCCACCACTTAATATCTCTCATCACTTCCCATCTTCATTACATCTTCTTTTCCTTCACTTCCTATTTCCTATCACTTCCTGTCTCCTGTCACTTCCGGTTTCCCATTGCTTCTTGTCTCCCATCGCTGCTTACCTCCCATCACTTCCCCTGTCCATTACTTCCTGTTTCTCATCACTTCCTATTTCCTATCACTTCCTGTCTCCCATCATTTCCTACCGTCCACACTTCCTTGCTATTGGCCTTGGAGAAGTTACTTGACCTGAGTCCCGGTTCTTGGGTTCCTTGGTAAGTATAATAATAGCCATGTTTTAGAGTAACAGAATTAAATATCACGTATGTGAGCTGCCTTCTCAGGATGGTGATTTCTTTCTTTTTTCATTCTCACACTAAGCACTCAATAAATCTTGATTCCTGTGACTTTCCTCTTTTCTGGTTGTTGGCCTCAAAAGTCTCCTGGGCCAGTTGGTGTATGCAGAGGCGTGGAATGATGAAGTGGATGTGAAGATATGTGAAATAAGCTGAAGGCCGTGGAAAGGCCACTGTGGCCACTGGGGACAGAAACTCACTCAGGCTCACTCAGGTCACAGGAGTTTGTTGAAAGGAGAGAGGCACCTCCCACAGCAGGTCTCCTGGGCCCAGAGCAGGGGTCTGGGAAGCCAGCAGGATGGCAGAGCCTGCCTCAGGCCCCTTCTGCGAGGCTGTGTGGACTGCCACCCCGTCTCTCTGCCCGGCCGCTTCACCTGCCTCTCACCGTGGACTGGCTTCTTTTGTTCACTTATCCATCCATACCCAGCTCTCTGGCTTCTCCCAAATGGTGGCCTCTGCCCTGACCTTTCAGCTTTGCTTCCAGTAGCTTATTGGCTCAGTCTCTCGATATACTGATTAAAAAAGCCAAACCCAGAAGTGAGAATATGATTTGTCCATATTTGAACAGTTGTCCAACCCTGGCCCAATCAACTGTGAATGATGGTTCTGCCCATACCAGGGGTCGGACAGTGTGAATTCTTTGAGGTGTGACCGGGGAGGTCACGTCTGGCTTCTCCAATACATGAACTTTCTGCAATCTCATTAAGGGGATGAGGAACAAACCAGATCAGGCGTAGAGCAAGAAGGACTGTGTTCTCTTTGCTCACTTCCGTTCAGATCATGTCGCAACGCTTATCCAGGACTCACCAACTGGAGAACAAGGTTGGTAGGGCAGCACTTCTCCGACTCAAGCATTATGTATATGGCAGCCTTGAACAAGAAAAGTTTTTCTCATGGATCTCCAGTGTTGACTTAACTTATTTTATATTAACGTTAAAGTTAATGTTATTTAAGCAGCACAAACATAAAAATACCTATAAATGCCTCATGCTCATTGCTCTTATATAGTTGTAAAGCTAAACCAAATTTATACATTAAGTACCAGCAAACTATAAAACCAATAAAATCCAAATTAGCATCATTAATTTAATGTGATGAATGGTGTTCCTGGGCTGAACTAAATCACTTCTCATAAAGCACACCGGGCACTGCCTGGTGGAGAATGGTTTCTTTTGAGTTCGACATGCCTGGGCTGTTTGCCATGACAAAACCCCATTCATCCACCATGTCCTCTCTTCAGAATGACAGCTTTTGACCTTCACCGTTGACTGTCATCAGGGATATGTTAAGATCACCTCTGATCTTTCCCATCAGCTCCAGACAGTTCAAGGTATGCTAGTTTAGTTGGCACCGAGGACATTGTAAAGATAACCGCAAAGGCTCTAGCAGGGGGGAGGGTGGACTAATTAAGGGAGTCAACCAGGGGATGCAGAAAATGCATGCATTAAGCTTGAAAGGTTATCTTGGAATCATTTATAATAATTAAAATAAGAAAGGTTAGGGGAAACTCATAAATCCACAAAGATGTGTTCACGCTGGAACTCTAGGGCAAGACTTGAACTTGTGGTTCCAATTAGTGGGTTCTGGTTCTACCGCCATTGTTCTCCCGAGATAGAATCATCAAGGAGTCCATTTCCCTTCTGATGTCCTCACCTGGGAGGTGAGGATTCCTGCCTTCCATAAAGCACAAGCCTGTTGTAAGGAGCACAGGAGATGGAATATCTGAATTGCCTTGAAAATCACAAATTCAAGCGGTGGGTGTTACGGGCTGAATTGGATCCTCTAACCCCGAAAGTTATATATGGGAGTCCGCACCCCCCAGGGCCTCAGACTATGATTGTATTTGAAGATGGGGACTTGAAAGAGGCCTTAAGGTAAAATGAGGTCCTATGGGTGGGTGCTACTCCAATAGGACCAGTGTCCTTGTAAGAAGAGATTAGGATGCCGACGTCCGCAGAGGGGACATCATGTGAAGACAGAGGGAGGAGAGACAGCCATCCACAGGCCAAGGAGAGGAGCTGCAAATGAAGTCAATGCTGCTGACACTTTGTTCTCAGACTTCTCGCCTGTAGAATTGCGAGAAAAACAAAATTCTGTTGTTTAAACCTCCCAGTCTGGGGTCCTTTGTTCTGGCAGCCTTAGAACAGGAAGGCGGTGGCTATACCGGGAAGGCGGAAGCACTGGGCAAATCGCTGAGCAGACCGGCCGCGTTCTGGTCCTAGCGCGGTTGTTTTTCATGCCCTGGGCAGTTACTTTGCCATTCGGTTTTACTCTCTGGGAGGTGGGAGACCTATACGTGCTCTCTTTCACCATTATGGGGCATGTGCGGAAGGGGGTGTGCCCATACTCTATGGAAGGAGACTGTTAAATTCCCCAGACTCATTATCTATTGATAAGCTAGCCTGGGTGATTTGCTTTCCTGGCTGTTCAGTAACCATTCTTTAAGACTTCTCCTGAGCCCATCTCATCCATCCATCCATCCATCCATCCATCCATCCATCCATCCATCCATCCATTCTTCATTCAATAATTTTTTCTGGAGCCCCCTACTCTGAGCCAGACACTGTGATAACTAAATGTCGAAGCTGCAGTGATAGATAGAGCTCCTGTGTCTGTGGAACTTGCAGTCTACTAGAGGCAAGTCTTAGAAGGAGAAGCTAATAAACATATAATCACGCAGTGTGGGCTGTGCCCTGAAGCAGAGGTATAGGGTGTGATAAAGACATTCAGAGAATGTGGAGAGCAGCCTTCTAGACAGAGGGAACTGAGGTGTAGGGAGATCTGTGTGACCAAAGGGTGGTGAGGGAAGTGAGAGGAGAGAGGCAAGGCAGAGTGTGGAGCTGCCTCACCTAGGATCTCGTGGGCTGGGATAAAGCTTTTGTATGTCTTACCCATTCGAATTTTTTCATTTCCAGCTGAAAGTAGCAGAAATGTCAACTTGGCATGGCTGAAACAATAAGGAGATGGATACTTACTTCCCCATAACAAGCAATTTGAGGCTGACTCCTTTGGACGGCTAACTCAAACTCCTCTTCTTAGCCGCCTGCCAGACATGAGTGTTCATGGGATCTAGTTTTGGCCAATGAGCTGGAAATAAAACTGTTCTGGAGTTCCTGAGAAAACTTTGCACTACTCTCTTTCTTCTTTCTTTTCACTTGGACTGGGATGAAATGGCTGGAGTTACAGCAGCCATCTTGTGACCTTGAGAGAAAAAGGCCATGTGGTTGATTGTGTTCTTTATCACATCTATTTGCTTCCTCACTTATAAGGGTATGCTACACCCTCTTTTTGCTATGTGGCTTATAAAGCTTCCCTATAGGAAGTAGATGTACCCCCTCTTCATGGTCAGACATGGCCTTACAACTGTGGCCTATAGAATGTGGGCAGCTTTGACATTTCATGGCCTGAATAGATAGATGCCTTAAATGCAGTTGTGTGGTTAGACTCAGCCTCTGAGATTGGAATTCCCTCCATCAGTAGAATGGGCATTGCCCAGTTGGGGTCTGCTCCTTTAGTCTGAGTCCTGGAATGAAGTCCCATGGGCAGAGCCACAGGCTGTATGTCCCTTGAGTGAGTCATCCATATTGTTGTCAAAGGCCACTGAGAGTTTGGGGTCATCTGTCACTTTAGTAATGCTGATTAGTAGAGGCCACGGCAATACCCCGACCAGCACCTTATTTCTTGAATTCTTACTTAGTGGGAAATACCCTTTCTGTTCAAGCTGCTGTAGGTGGGCTTTCTGACTCTTGCAGCTGAAAGCATTTCTAAGTGAGATGAGAGTTACAGGGGTCCTTGACTCTCAGGTCAGTGGAATCTCCAGGGCTCCACGCTCCTTCCATCTTTCTGTTTGCCATGTCTAGGGCATTCTCAAGCTAAGCCCACTTAGGCCTGCAAATCTGTCTAGTTTTGCCTCAGGTCCAAGCAATCCACTCAGACACAAAAGCTTCTGCTGGAGAAAAAAGGATCATTTCAGCCACGCACATCTGTTTTTAGGTTCTAAAATTATTTTTATTTTTATTTTTATTTATTTATTTTTTTTAAATTATTTTTAGAAGCCCCCAGAACACATCCTCCTTCCGCCCCTCCCGCTACAATGTTTCATTGACTTGAGCTGGTTACCTTGCACATCCCTGAACCTATCACTTAGGTGGGTAAGTGAGACCACCAGGACTGGTTTAGACAAGTTAGAATTTCCCAGAGTCACCTGGGGACAGGTGAAACCAGAAAACAATCACTGGCCCCACCAGCATGGGAGGGAAACTTGTCCCTGGATGAGCAAGCAATAGTCTGCTACAGATCTCTTCTGAAAGCCATGCCTGACCCTAAGACTGGGTTAGGGGCATCTGTCCCCTATTTCCATAATACCCTAGGCACCCATGTGCTTTCACACTGTACTGAAATCCATCATATACCAATGTATCTGTCATCACAGGAAGGTCACATCTGGTCCCTCTCTGTGTCCCCACATTTGTGCAGAGCGTGGTGGATAGCAGCACCCAGTATGTGATGAGATGGATGGAAGGACGTGGTGTCAGACTGTGGAGGGGCTGGGTGGGGAAAGGACTGGCCGTAAGAAACCTGTGGGCAGGGACCTGCTCAGCTCTGCCTGCCCAGCGGGCAGGGCTAGCGGGCATCTCAGGAAACGTTTGTTCAGTGACTCTATGCATACCAGCTGCAGGCAGCCAAATGGTCTCCAGTGAGTCCTGCTTCATTCACCCCAGCTCTCCTTCATCTTCGAAAGAGTCAAGCACACGAAAGAGGGTTCAGATCCTGGTGCTTCTACTTTTTTTGGCATGTGACCTTGGGCAAGGTGATGTGTGTCTTTGAATCTGTTTGTTCACCGGTAAAGTGGGGCTACTAATAGATCCCGTGTCAAGGTCACCATGCACATAAAGCACGAGTTTGGTTAGCTCTCAAGAAATAGGGCTTTTCTTTTTCACTGCTCCCGGGATGGGAGGTGGGCAGAGGATCTGTGAGTGGGGAAGGACAATCTGCAGAAGCCCCCGCAGCAAGAACAGGGGGTCCGTTGGGGCAGCATCCTCGCTGGTCCTGCTGAACAGCAAACCGGGAGAGGATTAAGAGCTGTCGGGACCCCTTTGCCTCCTGCTGGCCCCGGACAAGACAAATGGTCTTTAAATGTGCTGCCCGTTTAAAGCGAGCTGATCCGCCAGCACCTCATAAACTGGGCTGTTTGTAATTGAAAGGCTTTGGGGTTGGAAAAGGGTCACATTCCTTCTGCCCGCCATTCAGGATGCTGCAAAGTCACACTGTGGGAGAACCTATTTACAGAAAGCGCAGTGCGAGGTAGGTGATCATTAAGAGCTGAAACAAAGCCCAGCGTTCCGCTTCTTGAGCATCTGTGCCCATGTCCAGGGGGTGCAGGCCTCTGACAGGGGGTGCGACGGGGAAACTGCCTCCCTCCCCACCATTCCACCGGCATTCCTGTGGGTCCAGCATTGCCCTCAATCAGCTCTGCTTCTAAAATTCTCAGGGGAGGGCCAACCTCGCAAGTCACTTAAGAATGTGTGAATTTCTGGGGAAACCAGATGACTCAGCAGGGCGAGCACCCATCTTGCATCTCCAGGGACCAAGGATTGAATCTTGGCCCCGGCCCGTGCAGACCCACGTGCTGAGCTGGGGTGTGCCCCCAGTTTGGTTCTCGCTGGGGTGACCTTCCCATGTGGAAAGTCCCAGTTCAGCTCCCACCCTGGGCGTGCTTTCCATGCGGGAGGCCTCCAGAGGGGCCATGCCTCCCATGTGGGAGGCCCCCAGCCCAGTTCCCGCCCTGCATGGCCCCTCCCACCTGTGTGGAACGAAACCATGTTGACAACTGATGACGTACAACTATGGAGACTGCTCTGGGCCTTCCCCCTTCTCTCTGTCTTGCTCTCTGTCGAAAACAATAAAGAAGAGTGTGAATTTCTTATTTAATGGGAGGGCTGACCCACCAGGATTTCTTGGGGTGTCTGGGGATTCAGGATCCCTGAAATGGGGGTAAAGGGAACGAAAGGATGTTTTAACTTTAGCAAAGTTTTCGTAAAAGTTTGCTTGCACCTGCTCTTCTTTTGGTCCATTATACTTGCCATCCTTCCTCCTACCACAGGACCTGTGCACATATGATTTCATCCACCTGGCATTCATCATTCCTCCTCCTTTTTTACTTTATTAATTCCTCTTTATTATTCTGATTTCAGCACTTTCGTCATTATTCAGGGAAGCCTTCTGTCATTTCCCTGCCTAACAGGCTGCCTACTATACTTTCTCCCAACCCAGCAGGTGACTATCAGCCACCTTATCTTGGTTGTAATTTTAAATTTTTTGTGTGATTATTTGATTGATGTCTGGTTTCCCCAACAAAGCTTAACATTGATGAGGATAAGAGATTCTTTTTCCCTCAACACTGCTTCCCTGATGCCTGACATATAGGTCCTCAATAAATGTGTTGACTGGACCCATGGAAAGGGTTGGAATGTCCCCAGGGAAGAGTGGCTTGTTGGGGAGAGCTCTCCAGGTGGCCTGGGGCCTGGCCTCCTTGCAGGGTCAGGGGCCTGATCTGATCGCTCGCTGTCCCTCAGTTGAGCAGACATGAGGATTCATCATTTAGTCTAACTTGTATTGAGTGCTCCTAAGAGTTTTCCATGAATTATACCACTTATTTCGTACAACAAGCCTTTGAGGTGGGTACTGTTATTACTCTGATTTTGCAGTAGAGGAAACAGACACAGAGAGGGTGGCTTACACAAGGTCACATGGGAAGAGCAGACTTCAGGTTCACACCCAGATGGGTTGGCTCCGCAGCTCACACCCTGAACACAGTGACTCACTAACAAAGCTCACCAGTTGATGTAGACACTAAGTGCCGACTTTTTTTTATGATTTATTTTATTGTTTTTGACAGAGAGACAGAGACAGAGAGAAGGGGGAGGGCCCAGAGCAGTCTCCGTAGTTGTACGTCATCAGTTTTCGACATGGTTTTGTTCCACACAGGTGGATGGGGGCAGCACAGGAACTGGGCTGGGGGCCTCCTGCACGGGAGGCACACCCCCCTCGAGCCAGGGGCTAAACTGGGGGGCAAGAACCAAACTGGGGACCTCCTGCATGGGAAACACACCCCAGTTCAGCATATGGGTCTTAGGGGCTGGGACCAGGATTCGATCCTTGGTCCCCAGGGCTGCAAAGTGAGCGTTCAACCCACTGAGCCATCTCACTTCCCCCAAAGTGCTGACTTTTAACCCTTAATTTACAATAAGATATGAAAGGTCGGAAGCTAGTGGCTCCTCTGGTGAAGGGCCAGCCTCATCGTAACCTGGACTGCCACGTGGAGGCTGCTCCACCAGCATAACCACAGAGAGGCAGGAACTGAAGTTGAGACTGGTATTTGGGGACCATGTGACTGTGACACTCTGATCTGAGGTGTGGGTAGATGTCCACAGGAGTGGTCCCTCTGACCCCTCGGCAGAGCATGGGTGGACACTGCCAAGCCCTCTGTTTCCCTTTTCTCAGTCTCCTTGTCTGCTCGGGCCACTTTTGACCTCCAGCCAAGCCACGTGGCTTGGGAGCTGCTCTGTCTCAGGGGTGACTTTGCCTGTCTTTCTGTCCTGACATGATTTTTATAAATAAACTTTCAGAAGGATGCTTTTATTTCACCTAGTTTCCAGGATCTTCCATGTTCTGGCAACCACCTTAAATAAGAAATTCTATTTTCACTCCCTTTTATGAAGCTCAGAGAGGCTGGGTAATTTTCCCAAGGACACACAGCCAATGTAGTCCAGCTGTCATCCAACTTAGGTCTGTTCAACTGAAGAATCTGAACAGCTCACCCTTGCTCTCCCCCAGGATACACCTATATTTTCTTAAGCACCTGGCCAAGTGCCTGGTGTGCACCAGGGATCCATGCGATGCTTGTGTGTGTTGTTGGCAGAAGGTGTGTCATTGTGCTTAAGTGTGTGGGCTTTGAAATAAAACTGCATGGGTGGGAACCAAAGTAGCTTGGTTTTGTGAACTTGGGCACATTTGCCAGCCTCTCTAAGCCTTGGTTTCTCCATCTGAGAAATGGGAGTAATAACAGCAGCAGTTCTTTACCTGGAGGATTGAGGGGGTTCATGAATAATCAGCGTGCGCCGTTGCGTCTCAGCAACTGTGACAGCAGCCAGACTCTCACCAGTTCTTAAAGGGAACCACGTGGCCCATGAGCTGGGGAGGCGGGTGCTCAGTTGAGGCTTGAAGCTTGGCTGGGTTCAGTGCTTCTTTCCTCCTCTCGGTTCTGACCTCTGCCAGGTTGGCCTGGCTCTTGGGGCCCCTGGTGGGTCTTGGGCTTCGCAGGACCACGCTATTAGGTGTGACCAAGTTCTCTTCTTCAATGGTACAGACACAGGCCCTAAGCGGAGGCTCATTATTTCTGATCCTCCTACTCCAGGTCATATGCCCATTTCTGAAGCATGACCTGCCAGGGCAATGGACCCTCCAATCAAGATTAATGGGTACAAGGTCCACTCAATACCATTGTCACTGTCGTCATCATCATCATCATCATTGTTGTTGCTGTTTTCATTATTATTATCATCTTGGCTATTCAGTTCCCCATGATAACCTGTGTTGAGTTCAATAGGCCTATGAGTATGGAAGTCATTGTTTATCACATCCATGTCTGCTCTGTTGGTTTAAATGGGGCTCTAATACTTCTGTGCACATTCCATTGGCTAGGACTTAGTCACATGACCTCACCCCTCCGCAAGGGAGGTTGGGAACTGGAGTCCATGAAACCCTCCCACCTGACATCCTCCTTGCTGTTTTCTCTTCTGTTGGCTGAATGCAGATGAGTGGTGATCTTAGGAGCTGCACGGAGGACGTGATGACAGAAAGATGGAAACCAGATGGAAAGAGGCCAGATCCCTGGATCGTTGCTGGAGGAGAGATTCTCTCTGACCTAGAATAGCTGTTTTGGGCTTTTGTTGTGGGTTGTGGATGGGCTTTAATGTTTTTTTGAGTATGTTTGAGCCGTTCTCTATGTAAGGGCTTGTTTGTTACAGCAGCCAGTGCTGCTCCTCACACAATGCCTCCTCACTTTCCCATCTCCCCTTCTTGCCACTGGGGGGCAAGGCAGGGTTTGGAAGGTTCTTGGCCTATGTCTGACAGCTGTGAGAGGGCTATAGGAGGCTTGGATCCTCTCAGTGGCTCCCGGTCTTTCCTGGAACCCTCACACTTTGGGTTTGAGGGCGCTTCTGGAGGCGTCCTGGATAACAGCCCATTCTCACAAGCCTTTGGGCTCTGTCTCTGATATGAGATAACCAATGGGATTGTCCGAGGAAATATGAAGTGTCAATTTAATTGTAAAGCATAGAGGCTCCCCTGAGAGTCTGCACAGTGACTTCCACCTTTATGAGAAATGTGATGACTCTGAATTGCCTGCCAGGATATTTCAACAGCCCCTGAGAGCATCTAATAGCACCCTCATAGCCTTTACACACCACTAATGGGTGCTGCGCTTTCTAAACATCTGTTTACTGCGTGGATTTAGTCCTCCTGGAGGACCCATTTCTGATTAAATAATACAGGACTTCCAAGTGTCTAAATACAGGGGACACACCCAGGGCTGCATGTCTGGGTCCTAAGGTTCTCCGGCCTCAGACGTTCTCACGAGCTTCACTGATAGGGACCTTCAGAGGCTTCCTCTTTGCCAGGGTCTTGAAGCTGCAGCGCCTGTCAGTTTCCCTCAGGGGGCTGTAGGGGCTGGAGATTCCGGGTCCCTACCCTAGAGAGTCTGAACGTGGTCCAGATGTGGAATCTGCATTTTTTTTTAACACAATGTTGGTTTTTTTCTCCCCAAAGATTTATTTTATTGCCTTTGACAGATAGAGAGAGACAGAGACAGAGAGAAAGGGGAGGGTCCAGAGCAGTCTCCATAGTTGCACATCATCGGTTTTCAATATGGTTTCGTCTTCACATGTGGACGGCAGGGCATGCAGGATGGGAACTGGACTGGGGGCTTCCTGCATGGGAGGCACGTTCCCTCAAGCTAGGGGCCAAATTGGGGGGTGAGAACTGAATTGGGGACCTCCCGCATGGGAAGCACACCCCAGTTCAGCATATGGGTCTCCACAGGCCAGGGCCGGGACTTGATCCTTGGTCCCTGGGGCTGCAAAGTGAGTGCTTAACCCACTGAGCCATACTGGCTTCCCTTGGAATCTGCATTTTTAGGAAGCGTACCTAAGTGATTCTCTCACTCCGTGAATGTTTATCATACATTTACCTTTCATTAGGCTCTGTGCTCAGCGCTGGGACTAATCTGAGAACAGAGCAGTCCAGGTTGCTGTCTGTATGGTGCTCACTATCTAAAGGAGATGGAATTAGAGGGCAAAGCAATGTGAGGTCCGGCATATCCCCCCTCAACGTTCTTTGTTCCCTTTTGGGATTTTCCTTGCCTGATCCCTAACTCTGTCTATTACCCTGAAACGTGATTCAGTCTAGTTGCACGTAGTTGCATAACTGGTGGCTTCCCCAACCTTCCTCCTTGGATCTCTTGCTTGTGCCAAGACTCCCTTTCTCTCCCATCAGCCCCTGGAAGATTTTCCTCCTTAGAGCAATATGGGCGGAAGACTCTTTAGGTTGTCTGTGTAGCTGTGTGCAAAGTGTTCATCTTAAAAAAAATTTTTTTTAAATAAAAAAAAATTGTTTTGGATAGAGAGAGAGAGAGAGAGAGACAGAGACAGAGACAGAGAGAGAAGGGGGAGGGCCCAGAGCAGTCTCCATAGTTGACATTAGTTTTTGATAACGTTTTGTTCCACAGGTGGGTGTGGGGCTGCGCAGGGCAGGAACTGAACTGAGGGCCTCCCACATGGGAAGCTCACCCCAGCAAGAACCAAACTGGGGACACGCCCCAGCTCAGCATATGGGTCTGCACGGACTGGGGCCGGGACAAAGATAAAAGCCATTAAGAGTCTAAGAGTCATCCACATTCTCACCGCCGTGCTCTGAGCTTGCTGGCTCAGACACGCCTGAGATCAATGCTGTTTGAAAAGTGGCTTTACCCAGGAATCTGGGCTCTTAGAGGCGCCCCTGGATCAGGGAGACTTAGGGTGGGGTGGGGAGTGGAGCGGACAGAGGAAGCCAAGGGCAGGCTTGTGAAGTCTTTGCAGTGTTCTCCCAGCCTGTGAGTGGGTTCTGCTCCTTCTGGTTCCATCTGGAGACCTTGAAACCAACGGTTTGGGGTGGGGACTTGGAGCCAGTGTTTTCAAATGCTCCCAGGTCATTATAGCGATGCGGAGGATCTTGAGGCACATAAATACACTGAATCCTCAAAGCATGCCTGGGAATACACTGTATCCTCTTTATTTTCTTCTTGAGTTGGTGTGGCGATGAGTTAATAAAACCAGGCAATGGAAGACGCTTCAGACATGGTAGCTTCAGAATTTTTTCTTGCCTTGCTCCTAAAAGGGAGGCACAGGTGAATGGAGCGAGGGAAGGCAGGGTTTCTCATGGCAGGTAGGAGAAGGTATCAAAGAGGAGAGTGGACGCAGCTAGAAGGTTAGTAAACACTCTTTACCTTGGGCCAGGGGCTGGTGACTGAATTGCCGTGCACAAGCAATTTATAAAACCCCTTTGCAAGCCTCCAGTCAGAATATCGATCAAGCCAGATCGCAAAGATTGGACACTAATGCTTTGAGGAACAGGAGTCACCTTTTAATGGGTCTTATGATCTCTGCTGAGCCAATTGCAAAAGGAAATGTGCCTTAACAAATAGTCTTGATGGTGGTGATGAGAATTATCCTTCAGTGTAGGTAATATTGTTGGGGAAGGGACAACGAACTGTAGGTTGACTGAGAGGCTTCCTGCTTAAAAACACATTTTTTTCTGTTGGTGGCCTGTGTGTGTGTGTGCGTGCGTGCACGTGCGCGTGTCTGCCAGAGACGCACAGACATTTAAAGTCTGAGCAGACTCCATGACAACTTCAAATACAGGCTTGGCTGAAATCCCTCTTGGGTCCCAGCAGCCGTCTCAGCATGGATAAAGTATTATCAGCTCCTGATGAAGATTGATTTAAAAATAATTGAGTTCTCAAAGATCCTAATTCTAGAAATCAATTAGATGAATTGGCCTTGTAAAACGACTGTGTGCAATGTGTTTCAAGGTTACTGGGGGAAATTCTGAACCCATCAGACTGATGAGCTCACTGAGTTTGACGTGGTCTGTGTTGTTGGGAGGTTTGACTTGGTTCACAGTGTGGCTTTGGAATGGAGCTGGGCTACCTTCTCCTAAGGTGAGGTGGGCGGGGACATCAGCGTTCTTAGATGCCAGTGACAGAAGATAACTCGGGTGGCTTAAGAACAGGAATTCCTGAGGTGGTGGTGAGAAGCTCACACAATTGGGGGCCATGGAGCTAGGATCATTGCCCCAGAGTTGTACCATGAACTAACTAGTCACATACGGTAGGGAATTCCTTAAACACAAGGAGGCTACAGATGCTGTGTGGTCACAGAAAATGACAGACTTCCATATAGGAGAATAGACGGTCATTCATTCACTCAGAAATTCCTTGTTGGGGGTTTACTATGCGCCAGTTCTCAGTGCTTGAGAAATCACAATGAACTAAACAGACCCAAATCGTTACCTCCGTGGGGCTTATAGTCTACTGGGAAGAGACACAAAAAGAAATGTTATAAAGCTGTATTGACCAACATGGCAGCCACTAGCCATAGGCAGCAACTTAAAGACTGAATTGCAATTAAATACAATTAAACATCCAGTTCTTCAGTCACACGAGTCACACTTTAAAGTGCTCAATAGCCACACATGGCTAGTGGCTACTGCATCTGACAGTTCATGAACTCAAAGTCTAGATTTTCCAACTTCAATGTGGGGAAGGCTGTGAGCATGATCTGTCTTGGGGCACGATTTCCTTGCGTCTGGACTTGTGAAACTGAGGAAAGTTTTCTGCTCCAAATACACAATGGTGGCCCCACCAAGGGATGACAGCTATAGAATAGCCATTCTGGTTCAAAATGGGAGAAAGATGGAAGGTCAAAGGAGTCACCAGTCCTAAGCAATTGATAACCCCACCCAAGAAAATGTCCTAAGGTCTTAAACCCTAGGAATCGTCCTCTGACTGGCAGCTCCACTCTCTGGATTCATGGCCCTGCCTTCTGGGCTCATGGCTTTCTGCTCGTGGGTCATCCTTGCTTCTTCAGGAAGGGTAGCATGTGTTTTGCAAGTGAATAGTTTTAACAGTCTTTTTCTTTCTTTTCTTTTAAAAAAAGATTTATTTTATTGTTTGAGAGAAGGTAAGGAGAGAGAGAGAGAGAGAGAGAGAGAGAGAGAGAGAGAGAGAGAGAGAGAGAGAGAGGAGGGAGGTCCCAGAGTAGTCTCCATAGTTGTACATCATTAGTTGTGACATGGTTTCATTCCACACAGGTGCATGTGGGACCATGTGGGACGGGAACTGAACCGGGGGCCTCCAGCATGGGAGGCCAGAACCTTCACTGCCAAACCATTCTGGTAGCTACTATTTGTGCCAAAGTTCAGCATGTGAGTTTGCATCGGCTGGGGCTGGGGTTCAATCCCTGGACCTTTCAGTTTCAAGGCAAGAGCTTAGCCCACTAAGCTATGCCATCTCTAGCTCTGCTTTTTTGCTTAATAGTTTTTCCCTCAATCTATCCCTCTCCTCTCATGTCTTACAGTCAATATCAAGGGAAAACAAACAAACAAACAGTCAAACAAACAAACAAACAAACAAAAACAGGTTGCACTGCAACACTTTACTTGGAAATAGTCTAGGTTAAATACCGGTATCCAAGGCTATCGCTTATAATTTCTACTTTCCAGAAAACTGCAGAACACACTCTGCTGAGCTTTCTGTCACTGTGTAACAAGGATCATTTTCCTCCTGTTTTCAGTGACTTGTTTCCTGCTTCCCTCTGAATACTCACTGACAGCATCCTTAATGCCCGTATCTCTACCAACAGTCGGTGCTCATTGACTTAGGTTTTCTCTAAGGCAATTTAGTTTTCTCTGTAATGTGTCTCATTTCCTTCTGAGCCCTCGCCAGGGGAGTCTTTAATATATGTATTTGTACTAACAGTCTGTTCAAGGTGTTTGAGGCTATTTTTATCATGCTCCTCAAAATTCTTCTAGCCTCCACCCAGTGCCCACTTCCAAAGTTACTTCCATGTGTGTCAATATTTGTTAGTGTAGCACTTCACATCTAGGCACCAAAATCTGTATTTGTTTTCTATGGTTGCTGTAAGAAACGACCACAAACTTAGTAGCTTAAGATAATGCACTTCAAAAAACAATGTTAGAGTTCTATAGGTCAGATGTCTGGCTTGGGTCTTAACTGGGTTCACATCAAGTGGTTGACAAGCTCTAGGGAGGTATCTATTTCTTTGCTCATTTAGGTTGTCTATAAAATTCAGTTCCTTGGGGTTGTAGGACTGAGGTCCCTGTTTTCTTGTTGGCTATAAACAGAAGGTTGTTCTCAGCCTGTGAAAGTCACTGCAGTTCTTGGTTTGTGGTTCCTTCCTTTCATCTTCAAAGTTAGCTGTGGTGGGTTGAGTCCTTCTCATTTCACATCTCTCTGGCTTTTCTCTGACCTAACTGAGAAAGATGTTCTCTGCTTCTATGTGACTAGATGGAGCTCACTTGGATAATCCAGGATAATCTTCTTATCTCAAGGTCCAGGCCCTTAATCACCTCTGCAAAGTCCCTTCTGCCATGCCGGGTAATGTATTCACAGGTGTGGGGTTAGGGTGTGTACATCTTTTGGGGTCACAATTCTGCCATAAGAGTTACCCAGTTTTCCCACACTCACTGAGAGCTGTAAGCCTCAGATGATCAGGTCCAGGTAAGAGCCACAGAGATACCAAGAATCTCTCCATATCTTTGGTGACACCATCCTGGAGCAGACATATCCTGACCCCACAGGCACAAAGTTGCAGTTGACTGGGTCAGGGGCATTTAGGGAGACACTAATAACTGGAAGTCGGTGTCCTAGGAGGAAGTGGTGAAAGCATACAACAGAGAGGCCAAGGGCCTGAAATTGTCAGGCTAGTAGGGATTCAAATGCCAGCTTGTCCCCTTGACTTTGTATGAACTTGGGTTTCTCATCTGTAAAGTAGGGATAATGAAAATACCTCCATCAAGAGTCACTCTTGGAAGGGAATTCAGCAGAATGAGTTACACAAAGCCCTTGACACCACATCCACCACACACACATCGGTGACTTTCTCAGGGGCCTTGAAGCAGATGTTGGGAGATATATGTTGATCTTTTAAATGTTTTCCAGGACCTTGATGAGATCTGGACTTTCAGCCTCCCTTGTGCCTGACTGGGGACTCAGAATCCTAAAATACCGGCGTGGTTCTAGGCTATTGGGTCAGAGGAACTGTGGGAAACGGTGGGAGAGAGTGGGTCGAGGGTAGGCTTTTGGGGATGCTACATGGTACATGGAATCTGGGCTTCATTCTCAAGGGAGAATGTTGGGAAACCACTTTATGTCCCTACTTGCTTGGTTTTAAATCTTGTTCTGAGGGAGTGGTGGAAACAATTGATTTGCAAGTATGAGGAGATTATGCGGTTCAACCCCCCCCATTTCCCTTCCTCCAGATTGCGTTCTTACGTCGGGAAATAAAAAAAACCCCACAAACTTTGAATTCTGCTTATATATTCTAAGAGTTATGATCTTACAATTTGGATTTATAGCTGGAAAAGGGATATGGAATCTTTAAATGGAATTTATTTTGATCACAAGGGAAGTGAGGAAGTTAACATTTAAGAGGTAAGCAAGTGTTTTAATGCATATTTTGAGGAGGATTTTTACTTTAACAAGGTAAAATTATTTTTGATTAGAAAAAGTACATTTTAGCATTTAACCAAGATCAGCATATTACATTACTTCACACATTTTTCTCTGTTCTGATTTCTGCCAGTCATCTTGAATGGAGGACAGTTCTTTTCCTAAAGCTAAGAGAGAGATAAGGAAGAAGGTGTTAAAACACACACACACACACACACACACACACACACACACACACACACACACACACACAACAACAACAACAAACCCAACAGTGCTGAGCAGGAGACAAATGAAGTGGAGCTTTTAAATTTGTTTAAATTTTTACTTAAAAAATTTTTTGCAATTACAGTTGATGTACAATATAATATTAGCTTTATGTGTGCAGCATAGTGATTAGAAATTTATATAACTCATAAAGTGCTCCCCTTGACAAGTTTAGTCCCCACCTGACACCACACATAGTTATCAATACTATTGACTGTTCCCTATGTTGTACTTTACATCCCTGTGACTGTTTTTATATCTGGCAATTTGTACTTAATATCGCCACCTTTTTCACCCAGCCCTCTAACCTCCTTCCAATCTGGCTACCACCAATTTGTTCTCTGTATCTGAGAGTTTATTTCTGTTTGTTTGATCATTTATTCTGTTCCTTAGATTCCATATAAAAGTCAAACCACATGGTATTTGTCTTCCTCTGTCTGACTTGTTTCACTTAGTATAATACCCTCCAGGTTCGTCCATGTTGTCACAAACGGAAAGTGGGCACTCGGTTACTTCCATTATCTTGTCTATTGTGAATAATGCTGCAATGAACATAAGGGTGCACATATCTTTTCAAATTAGTGTTTTGGATTTCGTAAGCTAAATACCCCAAAGTGGAGTCGCTGGGTCATATGGTAGTTCTATTTTTTATTTTTTGAGGAACCTCCAGGCTGTTGTCCATAGTAGCTGCACCAATTGGCAGTCCCACCAGCTGTGTGATGAGGCTTCTCTTTCCTCCACGTTCTCACCAACACTTGTTTGTTGATTTACTGATGGCAGCCTTTCTGACAGGTGTGAGGTGGTATCTCATTGTGGTTTTAATTTACATTACAGAAAACTTTTTGGGGTGGTTTATTTTTATTTTTTTAATTAAAAGGATCTAGGGCAAGGCTGTCCAAACTTTTGACTTCCCTGGGCCACATGAGAAGACGAACTGTCTTGGGCCACGCATACAATACACTCACACTAACAAAATCTGATGAGCTAAAAAAAAAAAAAAATCACAAAGCCATCTCATAATGGTTTAAGAAAGTTTACGAATTTGTGTTGGGCTGCATTCAAATTTGTCCTAGGCTGTGGGTTGGACAAGCTTGACCTAGGGTCTGAGATACCACTTGGTGCAGCTGAAATAGCAGTCTGTTTATGCCCTTGAGCAGAGATCTGCAAGTTACAGACTCTAGCCTGCAGGCTGTTAATATCAAGCATGGGAGAAGGAAGGTGGAAGAGTTCACGTTCAAACATGTTTTAAAAAAATTGGCCTGAATCAGTTAAACTGCTTTTATTAATAGTATAGAAATTTTCAGAGATGATGTACCTTATAAAATGTCAAGAGTGGGACAAAGTAGCCACACTTCCCCAAACTTATTAGGGCCTGTACTTTCATTTATTTATCAGTTGGTTTGATGTACTCAACACTGATTTACTCTGAGTGGTCCAAAGCCAAGTAGGAGGAATATTGCACATTTCTCTAGGGAGAAATTTGAAGTTGAAAGCCGTGCTTTAGTAAAACCTGAAGTCCAAACTGGGCTGGAGTGGCATTTCCCAAATTGTGGCTCATGAGCCACCTGTATCAGAGTTACCAGAAGGGTTTGTTAAAAATCCTGAGCCCTGGCTCTGATTTTAGATATGTTGTATGAGCATCTGAAATCCTGGACTCCGATCGTTTAAAAACACCGGAGGACTTTGTCGAGGGGCCAGCAGAATCAGCTTGGCCTGGGAGCTTGTTATACTAGAATCTCAAACCCATTCCAGTCCTATGGAATCTGCGTCTATGTTTTCAAGAAGATCCCTAGGTGATTGGTATGTAGATTTAAAGCAAGAAGCACTGGATTAGAGAATAGAGCATCTCATTCAGGTATTTACATGCATATATGTTTCTATAGCTTGCTCTCATTGTGTATTTTAAGAAGCTATTTGAAGAAAGGTTCTATTTTAGTTAAAACAGTATTGTAGTTGAAGGGATAGACTCAGGGGCCTCTCTCAGTTTACTATGACAAGCCTTGCTATTCAGATTAGGGTCCTATTTAAAGAGACCACCATTCCATTGCCATCAGTGTGTACTGACTGTATTCATACTGCTCTAGAAAATAGCTTCTTTTTTTAATCTATCTATCTATCTATCTATCTATCTATCTAATTTATTTATTTATTTTTGAGAGAGAGAGAGAGAGAGAGAGAGATACAGAGACAGAAAGAGAACTGAACTGGGGGAGCTTCCAGTTCAGCATATGGGTCAGCACGGGCTGGGGCGGGGATTCGATCCCTGGTCCCCGGCGCTGCAAAGTGAGCGCTTAACCCACTGAGCCATCCCGGCTTCCCCGAAAATAGCTTCTTGAAGGCTGATCTTATTCCAAATTTATGGACATGATGAAAACTGTCAGATCCAGAGGGTGGAATATCTGTCAGGAATAATTGACTCTGTGCAGCTTAATTCTATTTCCTCTTCCATGCCATCCATGAGATGCTTGTAGTCATCTCAATTTAATAACTACGATATTGATTTTAGGGAACACAGCTACCTTGCAACTCAGTCTTGGAAAACAATGGAAGAACAGATTTTGAGTGGACAAAAAAGACCACCCAACACTTCCATGGTTATTTATGAAGACATTGATTTTTTTAGTAAGGAGGGCCAAAACTGTCAGTGCAAATGATGAGTTTCACGGGCTTTTGAGTAAGTAGGTCACTATTATTCTTTATTTCTTTGCAGGTTCTATGATTTGATACTAGGCCATCCACGTTAATAAGTGTTAATGCAGGGTCCCAGAAGGTTCACTGTCTGCTCAATGACCCATTCTAGGAAACATAATCCAGCAGTTAAAGAGTATTTTAAGAGCCATTTATAAGGGAAATGTAGTGGGAACAGTACCTGGTACTCACCCATGGCTGAGAAGAACGCCCATTTTCATGTCAGAGTCAAAAACCTGATAATTCTTGAGATGTTGGGTAAAGTTCTCAGGGGTCCCTTCTTCTGTAGTGGGGAATAACTAGTTCTGGACTATATATGCTCTGGAGCCATCTAACAAACCTTAAAGTAAGACCTGAAGGGACCAAGTTACTTCCAAGTCACTGAACTGCACCCCAGAACAAAGCTCAGGAGTACTTAGCAAGAATACAAAAATATCCAGCCAAGCCAAGTTATAATGAATCTTGAAAATACAATGTACAATGAGGAGAAAAATCAATCCATTGAAAATAATGCAGAACTGACCTACAGATGTTAGAATTAGTAGAGAAATATGTGTTAAAAAATTGAGGAGAAATATGGAAGACATAGAAAAGGACCCACATCAAAATTCTAGAGATAAAAATCTACAATGTGTGAGACATAAAACAATTTTTTAAAATTTTTATTTTTTATTGTTTTTGACAGAGAGAGATACAGAGACAGAGAGAGAACTGAAGTGGGGGAGCTCCCAGTTCAGCACATGGGTCCGCACCGGCCGGGGCCAGGATTTGATCCTCGGTCCTCGGGGCTTCAAAGTGAGCGCTTAACCCACTGAGCCATCTCGGCTTTCCCGTAAAACAATTTTAAGAAAGTTTATGAATGAGATCAACAGCAGTTTAAGCACTGTACACACAAGAAGATGAGTGAACATGATGACATAGCAATAGAAACCTATCCAAAAGGAAACAGAGAGGAAAAAAGAAAATAATAAAGGAAAAAATATGAGTACAAGAAACAGTGACCTCTGGGACAACTTCAAGCAATCTAATATTTGTGTAATTGGAGGCTCTAAAGGAATCAATAAGAGGGAGGGAAACAAAAATAATATTTGGAGACAGTGGCCAAAGCCTTTTCTTTAAGATTTATTTTATTGTTTTGACAGAGAGACAGAGACAGAGATAGACAGAGAGAAGGGGGAGGGCCCAGAGTCGTCTCCATAGTTGTGCATCATCAGTTTTGACATGGTTTCAATCCACACAGGTGGGCAGGGGGCTATGCAGGGTGGGATCTGGGCTGGGAGCCTCCCGCACATGGGAAGCTCATCACAGTGAGAACTGAACTGGGGACATCCCACATGGGAAGCACAGCCCAGTTCAGCATATGGGTCCACATGGGCCGGGGCCAGGACTTTATCCTTGGACCCCGGGGCTGCAAGGCAGTCACTGAACCAGCTGAGCCATCCTGGCTTCCCCCTAAAGCTTTTTCAACTTTGATGAAAACCACAAACCCCCATCTCCTCTCGACCTTTTGGCTAAGATCAGGTATAAAACCATAAACCCAGAGACGCCAAGAAGCTCAATAAATTCTAAGCACAAGAGACATTAAGAAAAGTACACTATGACACATCCTGAGTAAGTGCTCAGATCCACTGATAATGAGAAAGATTGAAAAGGGTCCCCAAGAAAAAGGGATGAGTGACTCCCCTAGGACGAAAGATAAGGTGACAGCAGGTTTCTCATTAGAAACAGTACAAGTGAAAAAAGACATGACGATAAAAATAAAGTACTGAAGAAAAAAAATACAGCTATCGACATGAATAAAATCCTAGGCCTAGCAGCCATATCTTCCTCCAATGAAGCAAAATACGTTTTTGCTCTTACGAAAGCTGGGAGGATTCATGACCAGCGCACTCATGCTGTAAGAGATGCTGAAGGCCTTCGGGCAGAAGGAAAATGATCCCAGAGGGAAACAGGACATCTTTACACACCACCAGAAATGGTAACTGCATGGATAATACGCAAGTCATTAAAAAAATGCCTGACTGTTTAAATAAACATGACAGTGTGGTGTGGTGATTGTAAGAGACGTAATAGTGTACTGTACAATGACAGTCACATGAAAGCTAGGAAGAGAGAAATGGAGATACACTAATGTGAGATTGTCATCATGTCTATGAAGTGCTACAGTATCCCTTGATATCATGAGCCCTGAATCAACCAGTAAAATAAAAATAAATCAAAGAGTTATAATAGACCAACAAAGAAGATTAAATGGCATCATTAAAAATACTGAAATAATCCAAGAGAAGGCAGAAAAAGAAAGAAAAGGGACAAAGAACAAATGTGAAAAGTAGAAAATAAATGACTAAGCTGATCGGCTCAAACTGTATAAATAATCACAATTAATGTAAATGACCAAAACTCCCCCATTAAAAGGCAGAGATTATACGTTACATAAAAAAAGCAAGACTGAACTATATGCTATTTATAAGAAACTTTCTTTGAATATTAACACCTTGACAAAGCTGTCTCAGATGTCATGTGTGTCTTAAGCCATTGTAAATACTGATGTCTCTGAGACTCGTACAGATTTAATTTGCTTTGCGTGCAAATAATTATATATATTCAGTGTTACAGTGTAAACTATCAAAATAACTCCTTTAAGATGTCTGCTTTGAATGTGTGTGAAAGTGACTCTGGAAGCCAAATGGGGTATTCGAGTGAAAACAGTGAGACTGATTTTGACAAACGTGTACAGTTGACTATTCAGCAGAAGATTCAAATTCAAGTGAAGGTAGCCCCATCCAACGTAATGTTCATAAATGTGAAACACCTATATTTATATCAAGTGACGATTGTGATCCAGGAGAAGAAGAATGGAATTGGGAAGAAAAAGAATAGATTCCGAATATACAACCATTTACCCAATTGCTAGTTATAAATGCTTCAGTTTTGTGAAGAGTAGAAGCAAATTCTATGCCTCTTTGCATTTTGAAACAAGTGCTAAGTGATGATTTTTTTTGAAATGATAACCATAGAAACAGATTGATATGTAAGTCAAAAGATAAAGGACCAGAACTTGAAAAAGGATGAGGAGTGGTTTCCAGTAACAAGTGATGAAATGAAAGCAGACCTTTCATTATGTGTCATAAAGTCACAAGTACAAAAATCTAAACCAGATAGGTACCAGTCAAAAAGAGTAATATAAGAGACACTGATGTTTTCAAAAATGATGCCTTGCAAATGTTCCTTGGCTATCTCACAGTTTCTTCACTTTGTGGATAATGAAACTGTCAATAAAGAAGACAGAATAGGAAAAATGCAAGGTCTAGGCAACTGTCTGAATAATAAGTTTGAACAATTATACAGTCCAGAGGAGGACGTCTCCCTTGACGAATCCCTGGTGAAATTCAAAGGATGGCTGGGGTACGTACGATTTATAGTCACCAAATGTGCCAGATTTGGAATCAAAGTTTACAAGTTATGTGACTCCAATGCTGGATATTGCATCTGCAAATCTTACGTTGAAAAGTAAATGGTATTTTTTGCTCACGTAGAATTTCATTTAATTCATATGTCAAGGGGTTAAGCTACAAATAGATTGAAGATAAAGGACAAAAAAGATACAGCATGTTAACAATAATGAAAAGACAGCAGAAGGGGTTATATTAACATCAAACAAAGTAGATTTTAAGTAATGGTTATTATTAGGTACAAAGAGCATTTTATAATGTTCTAAATGTATAGTAATGTTACTGTGTAGTGGCAGATACTTATGCTAGGTTGGTTTAACATTCAAAAATCAATCAGTGTAGTTCACAATATTAAAAAAAAAGTTAAAAACATTTTATCTGAATGAACACAGAAGAAATATTTGCAAGAATCTGACATTCATTCAGACATTACAAAGTCTCAACAAATGAGGAATAGAAGGGACTTTCTTCAACCTGATAAAAGGCATCTATGAAAATCCTCCAGTTAACATCACACTTAATAGTGACAGACTGAATGCTCTTTTCCTTAAAGGAACAAAGAAAGGATGTCTGTTTTCACCACTTGTTATCAACACGATAGTGGAATAAGTCACACTCATAAGACAAGAGAAATAAATAAAAGACACATGTATTGGAAAGGAAGAAATAAACCTGTCTCTATTTGCAGAAGAATTGATGATCTATGCTGAAAATCCAATGAGATCTACAAAAACATCTACCCAGACTAATAACGTGAGTTTAGTGAAGGTGCAGAACACCAAGTTCATTATACAAAAAGTAATTGTATTTCTATATTCTAGCAATGGACAATTGGAAACCGAAGTAAGAAACACCATCTATGATAGCATCAAAGAATACGGAGTACTTAGTTATAAATTTGACTAAAGTTGCATAAGATCTGTACCCTGAAAACTATAAAACATTGAGGAGAGAAATTAATGAAGATCCGAATAAATGGAGAAATGTTTACGAATCAGAAAAGCCTGAATACTAATAATGTAATTTCTCCCAAATTAAGTTACAGATTCAATGCAAGGCCAATAACAATCTCAATGGGCTTATTTTGGGGGGAAGAGGAACTAGCAATGAGCAAGCTTATTCTGAAATGTATCGTTACAGTGAAAAACATAGAATAGCCAAAACAACTTTGAAAAAGAGGAATAAACTTGTAGGGCTAACACTGCCTGATTTAGAAATTTATTATAAAGCTATAGTCATCATGACAACATAGTATTGGCATCAAGCTAGGTACTTATATCTGGAATAGTAGAGTCCACTGGAGAAAGAATAATCTTTTCAACAAATGATCCTGGAAAAATTGGATAGCTATATGTGAACAAACTACAAACTATACCTTGCAGCATATACAAAAATTAACTGAAAATATACAACCAAATATAAAATCCCAAACACTAAATCTTCTAGAAGATACCATAGGAGAGAAATCTATATGACTTTGGTTTAGGCAAAGATTTCTTAGCTATGACACCAAAGTATGACTCACAAAAATTGATAAATTGAACTTCATCAAAATGAAAGACTCTCTTCTTTGAAAAACACAGTCTAAAGAGTGACAAGCCAGAGACTGAGAGAAAATATTTGGCAAATTGTATATCTGATAAAAAACTTGTATCCAGAATCTATGATGAACTCTCAAAACTCAATGATAAGAAAGAATGCAATAAAACAGTGATAACATGTTTGTACAGATACTTCTCCAACTTAAATGCACATGCCAAATAATCACACGAAACGATATTCAGCACTGTCAGTCACTAGGGAAATATAAATTCAAACCACCAGGTGATACCAGACATCTCGTAGAATAACTAAAAATGAATAAAAGACTGACCCCACCATGTGCTGATAAGAATAGGGAGAACCAGGGACTCTCATAACACTGCTGGTAGGAGTGCAAATGGTGTCACCACTTTTGAAAACAGGCAGTTCCTTAAGTAGTTCAGCGTACATCTACCTTGTGGTCTAGCCATTCCACTCCTAGGTGTGGACGTCCCCTGGCTTTGGGCTTAGGCTTTCCCTGTTCTTTGTGGCATGTGCGTCTCATGGAATACTACCCTGGAATAAAAAGCGGTGGACTATTTACAAGTACAATGACACGGATGAGTCTGAAAACCTTTATACCCACTGAAAGCTGCCAGATACGAAGACTGTAGACTACCTGATGCCGTTTCTATGAATTCTAAAAAACGAAAACGAATCCACAGTGGCAGAAAGCAGAAATCACTGATTTTGTGGGGACAGGAGTAGTTGGTGGCACAGAGTTTGGGTTGGGGAGGGATTTCAACAGCTCAGGAAGAAAGTCTGGGGGCCGATGGATATTTCACTGTCTGGAGTGTGTTGGTCTCATGGATGCGTATGAGGGCTGTCAGGAAAGCATCCAGCCACACAGCTGTTCTCGTTACAGTGACAGTGGCTGGAGTTTTCCCGGACAGCACTTGTAGATGTCCAAATGTAATCGAGCTGCGTGCTTGAACGTTAAGTTAAACCCTCTTCCAGCGCAGACATCTGAGCATCTCAGGGCGCAGGCGAGAATCAGCCAGGAGGAAGACGGAGGGGCCTCATGGGTGTTTCTGTCAAACGAAACGCCCTCCACAGTATACATCTTCTCTTTGCTTTTCTGAAAATCACCTTTGGTAGCCAACGGAGGGTGGTTCTACTTGACGTGGAGGGTGTCATACCTCAGAACGGTTTAGGCTGGCTCCAAAGCAGCAGTATGCAGACTTCCTGTTGAAAAGGGGAACCTCCCGGAGGAACCCAGCATTTGAGGGTGAATTTCCGAGCCACCCATGGCATTTGCTCCCTCCTGTGCCTGTGTGTCATGGGCAGTTGGCCTTGAGGGGGCCGGCAGCAAAGCGAAACGTTGTTGAGAAGGAACTGAAATGCAGTCAATATTGGGAAAGTCTGGGAGCCCCATCTTTGCAGCCTGCTGACAGCTCTCATTACCCTACTCTCTGAGCTGGACCATGCTGGGGGGGGACTCTGGTCTCTCTGCTGGCCCCCGCACTGTTGACTGGGTCTGCATATGGTTACCCCCAATAGCCACAGTCTGATGGGTGATATTGATCAGAAGGAAACTACTTTGTCAGAGTTCGGATAAGTAACAGGTGTGGGCACTGTATCTCGTAGAAGGTCTGTTTGTTACAACGAAGTCACACTTACTTCTTAGTTACTTTCAGTCTTATAGTCCACCTGTGAGTGAGGTCATCTGTTTCTTGATTCTTTCAGTCCGACTTATTTCGCTTAATAAGATGTTTTCAAAGTTTGTCCACGTTGTTACAAATTGCTGTATGTCATCTTTTCTTATTGCTGAGTAGTATTCCATTATATAAACACTGACTGGTTACAAATTCTTGGAAATACTTTGGTGGGAGAAATGGCTGAGCCAGCAGATGCTTAGAGATGCAGAGGTAAATGGTGCTGTAACATGACCTGTGTTTCTGAAAGTCACCGCACTGCGCACAACGCTACAGTAAAACGTCATCAGTGAGACACTGAAAAAAAGGGAGAAACCTAACAAAAACGAGAGCAGTTTTCCACATTAAATGGCTAAGGCAGACACACATGTTACAATGATAAATAGCACACTTCACCTTGAAAACGACCCCAAGTTTGGTGTGGAAGTGAGTGTTGGAAGGAATGTAGTCTGTGAGTACCTGTGGGGGCTGTTTGAGTTTGTGTGGGAGTGCACGTGCACGCACTCACACATGCGTTTTGCATACTTCTCACGCCTCAGTTCATCTGGGTATAGCATTCTGCATTTACCTGGTGCTTCTTGCTGACAACATCATGCATAAGCAAATGCACGTGTTCTGCTCAAGTTGTTGCCTAATGTATCAGCCGTACTGGAACAAATTCACATTTTCAAAACCAGCGTTACTGCAGAGCAGGCTGTGTCTGGGAGAGAGAGGGCCCATGTGCAGGGACACTTGACAGGAGCGCGGGTGGGGACAGAGACTGAGGTTGCAGGGGGAAGGCTCTCGGGTGGGGCTGAGCCTAAAGGTGTCATGAACATTGAACAGGGGTACCTGCCCTTTGTTTTGTTGCTGTTATTAAGCCGGGAGTCCATGCGCCCACGTCTCCTTGCGTGTGCCCTGCCAGTGTTGGTACCTGGGAAGGACTGGAAGGGGCAGCCCATCCTGTGAGCTGCCCTGGGCTCTAATTATTCTCACAGCCTGTTTGCCACCAAAAGGGATCAAAGCTGTTCTGTGGGAAGGGACTCAACTGCTTGCTTTTTTTTTTTTTTAATGATTTATTTTATTTTAAGAGAGAGAGAGAAAGAGAGAGAGAGAGAGAAAGAGAGAAGGGGAGGGCCCGGATTGTAACCATAGTTGTCCATCATTAGCTGTGACATAGTTTCATTCCACACAGGTGATTGTGGGGCCGTGTGGGACGGGAACTGAACCAGGGGTCTCCCGCATGGGAGGCGAGACCCTTCACTGCTGAGCCATCCTGGCGGTTACCAGTTGCACCGCAGTTCAGCCTATGGGTTTGCACGGGTCGGGGCTGGGAATTGAACCCTGGACCTCACAATTGCGAGGCAGGCACTCAACCACTGAGGCATCCGGGCAACCCCTCAATGCCTGTTGAGCCCAAACTGAGAGAATTGCGTAGAAACATGGTTCCCCATCATTGTTTCAGACATTTAACATTAAACAAAAACAAACACAAAACCAGAAACTGAAGTCATTTGACCTAATATTGCCAACCCAATCAACAAATATTGATTTACTGAGCACCGACTGTGTACCAGGTACTATTCTAGGTGCTTCAGCTACATGAGCGAATGAGGCAGATGAAAACACCTGCCCCTGTGGAGTTTATATTCTGGTAGGGGTGTCAGCTACATGATACTTTGCTGTTCGCAGTGAGGATATGAACATGAACAATGAGCAAGTGCAGTCAGAACTCACACTTTCACGTCCAGACGTGAAGTCACCTGTATTTTCAAAGGGCATCTTGATACCAAACGCACGGGGCGGCTGTAGTTTCAGAACGAAGGGCCGGCCTTTCCGGAAGGTGTTACCACCACGGCTGCAGAGCTGGGAAGGGTTCAGCCCCACGAAGGGCCCCGGGTGGGCGTCTGGTTTCTGGCCTGTGGCTGTCAGAACAAAGCCTGCCTCTTGCCCATGAAAACGCAGGCAGGGACCCTTCCCCTGTGGAAGCGCCCCGGGTTAGACTCTAGTTTGCCAACACCCAGCTGCCTTGCTAAGCCCTTTCTCTTGTCTCCCTTTCCTTGGAAAGGTGAGTGACTCCTTCCCATAAGCACTTTCCTGCCCTGACCGTCCAGCCCGAAAACCCGCAGAGGTCTTTCTGCATCGTGACGCGGGCATGGAACGCTCCCTGGTCCGCAGAGGCCGAGCCCTGCCCAGGACAGGCTATGGGCCTGTGGGCGACACCTTCCCGAGCCCCAGACCCTGCTTGGGTCCTGCCCGGTGACGTGGCCCCTGCTGCGGGCAGCCGGTGAGGGTAGTGCTGACAAACTCCTCTTGTCACGCCTGGACTGTGGGGTTGCAGCCGGAGAAAGACCTGGCTTCCTTATGACATTCAGAATCAGATCAGAAGCCCCTTCCCGCACAGCCCGGTTTGGGACTGCGGTTGGTGACAGGGGCCCCTGCGCTCTGGCCCTTTGCTGCTGGCAGGGTGGTGACATGGCCTTGTTTTAGGGCTCAGTGGGTCTGGGTCCCAGGTGCAGCTCCTCTGCCAATTAGCTTTAGGGGAGTCAGTGTGTGTTTCTAAGCCTTGGTTTCCTCCTCTATGGGTGATACCAGGAGAGAACCCACAGTGCACGGGGGAAGCTTCTGTACAATAACGTAGTTAGTACAGTCCACACACACAGCTTCAGTGCAGCTCCTCTGAGACCCCTTCTCTAGGCGACTGCTGGCCCATGATGATGATTCTTTCCCTCTGGACTAGGGTAGCTCATGACCCATCTCTCTTAGGGCAGTTAATCCTGTGTCACCTCCTATGGAGTTTAACATCCAGGGTGTGCCTGCCTTATAGCCCCGTAACATTTGCTGTCAGTTTATTGGACTCTTCATGGCCAATGTTAAACCAGACACCCCCCAAATGTTACTATGTTTAATCCTCACATCAGCTCGAAGACATAGGGCATTATTATATCATTTTTCAGAGAAGGAAAAAGTAGCAGATCAGGAAAGCGAAGTAACTTTCCCAAAGCCACACAGCTAGTCAAGGGCAGAGCAGTGGTTAGAAGCCAGCCTTTTCCCCTCTCTATCCCTAACTTTTATTGCAAACTCTCAGAGAGCTGAGGTTGGGGTGCGCTATATATTGTTTATAACCGCAGAAAGGCCGACTATGAAAAAAAGGTTGGAAATTGACTCAGAGAACTTCCTAATCTGCCACTCATGCCTCCAGAGTGCTTCTAAGCAGGTGGATTCCACGTCGGAATGGTGTGTAATGGTCAGACAACGACATTACCGCTGCTAAACAAACATACCCCCAGGCCTTAGAGCAGTTACAGGGCTTTAGAAACAAACAAAAGGGGGGAAGGTCAAGACTTTGCATCTTCATTTTCATCGCTACCTTAGGGCAAGTGCTCATGAGACAACACCCATGCCATTACATCTGAATATTTTAAAGCTGCACATTAAGCTAAAACTGCTAATACACGATGGGTCTTATACTTTTATAATAACATTATTATTTTAAAACTTTGCATCTTTTTAGTGCTATAGGGGCAAGCACCTAGCTGTAGCTCTTTTTTTAAGATTTATTTTTGTTGTTTTTGACAGAGAGATACAGAGGCAGAGAGAGGGGGGAGGCCCAGAACAGTCTCCATAGTTGCACATTGCCGGCTTTTCCACATCGTTTCATTCTACAGGTGGGAGCGGGGCTGCATGGGGCAAGAACTGGGCCAGGGTCTCATCCTGGTGAGAACCGAACTGGGGGAACCCCCAGTTCAGCATATGGGTCCACACAGGCCGGGGCCAGGATTCAATCCTTGATCCCCGGGGCTGCAAAGTGAGTGCTTAACCCACTGAGCCATCCCGGCTTCAACTGTAGCTCTTTTGAAGTGAGAATTGAGGGTCAGGAAGTTTTGGACTAAATGTGGACATACCTATTCCTTAGAAAGACCCCCTCCCTCTCTTCTGCTATTACGGTTTATGCCTAAGCCAGAGTGTTAGAATTTCTACCGGGGAAATATGCGGCCACGTTAGTTAAAGAACACATTTCCCTCTTGCGGTTTTGTCGGTCGAGTCTGCAGAGGGTCCTTGTCATATTAATGCCGCTTTTGCTTTGCCTAAAGAATAATTCCCAGCCTGCCATCTACAGGGACTGCTATCAAAGGGATCTCGGCGTGAATGGTGACATTTGTGATTGGCTGCGGTGGGGGCTTGCCCACCCTCCACAGGAGCTGCTGAAATTGAGCTGTCAGCCGAGGAAGATGAAATGCTACTTTGTTCTATGGCTTGAGCTCCCTGAGGCAACATTTCCAGGTCATTTGACATTAGCTCAGAGGATGGCGAAGTATTTATCTTCTTTTTTCTAAAACTTAAAAAAAAACACACCAACTGTTTCCTGCTTGTTGGTAAGTAGAAGGGACAGCTCTCCGGGACAGCTGCTTACGTGTTTGAGGGGGAGGTTCAGCAGGGTGTTGGGAGTATTGGGCACTATGTTCCAAGCATCAACCCTTACTTAAGCACATCACATGCTGATAGCCTTTTTTTTTTTTAAATTATTTTATTGTTTTTGACAGAGAGAGAGACAGAGAGACAGAGAAAAACAGAGAGAAGGGGGTGGGCCCAGAGCAGTCTCCGTAGTTGCAGGGCATCAGTTTTCAACATGGTTTCGTTCCACACAGGTGGGTGGGGGCCTTGCAGGGCGGGAACTGAACTGGGGGCCCCCTGCATGGGAAGCACACCCCAGTTCAGCATATGGGTCTGCATGGGCCAGGGCCGGGATTTGATCCTTGGTCCCCAGGGCTGCAAAGCGAGTGCTTAACCTGCTGAGCCATCCTGGCTTCCTCACATGCTGATAATCTTTAAAGCAACATTTCCCAAAGAAGAGTGTTCGTTGGGACATTAGCTGCCCAAGATGCTCCAAGAAAAGAGGGATGCCCTGGCCAATAAATAAAAGAAAAGTGTTTCTGTGGCCAAAGGCGTGTGAGGAAGCATGCTATATTTATCTTCATCCTGTGACACACAATTCCTGTTATTTTTAGGCTCAGTGACTTCCTACAGGCAAGAAACTGTTAAGCTTTGTGGAAGCTAGAATGTCCCAAATTTATTTGAATTTCTGAGATTTTTCAAAAAGGCTTTTTTTAGGTTCTATGATGTGTCTGGCACGTTATAAGGTACAGAGATGGGAGGTACAATGGCGAGTCAGGCAGAGGGACTTTATGTAGCCTTGTGGCACTTATGGACAGATAATAAACAGGCAAACATACAAAACAATGAATAATGACACACTGCGATCCATGATGTGAATAAAGAAGCAAAGCTGCAGTGAGGGATCAGGGGAGGGCCGGGTCTGATGGAGGACTAAAGCATGAGAAAGTGGCGGTCACGTGGAGTGTGGGAGAAAGAGACAGGGAAGCATGTGCAAAGGCCCTGAGGCAATCACAGTCTAAGCAACACCATGTGAAGGTTGGAAGCCTGTGTCAGCTGGCCTGTGATCAGAGCAGCTTCTAAGAGATTTACAAAAGGCCTGGGACAGAGCATACACCCCACAAGTGGACTAGGATTGTATGCTTTGTCAAGGGGTTTCGAAACCTGGCCACTGAGAAAGGCTTTGATCTCGGGCGAGCTCCGTGGCTCTATTCGGGTATCATCTCAGACTTGCTTTGTGGTGTGCGGGGTGGGACTCTGAAACCATTGGCCCCCTCAGAGTGGAAAGGGTGTGTCTTTGGCGTTCTCATCCAGTGGTACAATGTGGATTCACTCGAGGTGTAACAACGAGTGTGCAGAGGGGTTAGACATGTAGAGAAGGAGTTCTCAAACACCAGGATATGAAAGAGACACCTGGAGAATTTGTTAAAATGCACGGGTCACGGGCCCATCCCTCCTCAGGCCGACCTTGGATGCTCACACACCTGGGTTCAAGACTCGTTGGGCAGACGCACAGCACACGCTATTTCGGTTCTGGGCTTGCTTGTGTGTGCTTTGATTTATCGACTCTATTAGGAACTTCTTAAAGGCCATAGTCAACCTTGATTTAGAAGCCGTTCCTTTCTCCCCCAGTATGGCTATGATCCTCAGGGTTGAAATATGGCTGTTGGGTGGGATGATAAATCAGGAGACAGACTTATTTACGGACTCTTAAAACAAGAAAAACAAGGCCACAGAGTTCCTGCAGGTCAATGAAACCCACAGCACTGAGAAGCCCCATCAGGGCGTGGCTTGGTCACGGAGGGATTAGGAGGGGGGCCGCACCTCTGTCCTTGAACCTGGTCGATTCTCTGATCTAAAGGGGCGCCTCCGCGAGTGGATTTGAGTCCTCTCTTCTCCTGAAACTGGCTCTATCAGCTTTCTCCTTTTTTTTTTTTCTTTCCCCTTTTCTCTTAGACTATAAATAAACTCCAGTCCTAGGAAGGAAAAATTTCCTTTGTCCCTGGCCATTTTTCTGGCATGCTCTGTTACATAAAGTCTAAAACTCTTCAGTGATGAGCACCCTCCTCATACTGCTGTTAGCATGAAGCCCAGCTCCTAAATATATGTTTTTAAAAAAATTTTATTGTTTGAGAGAAGGGGAGAGAGAGAGAGAGAGTAGGGGGAGAGCCCAGAGCAGTCCCCATAGTTGTACATCATTAGTTGTGACAGTTTCATTCCACACAGGTGGGTGTGGGGCGGGAACCGAACCGGGGGCCTCCCACCTGGGAGGCGAAAATCCCATCTGCGGAGCCATCTGGGCGGTTATCAGTTGCGCTGCAGTCAGCATACGGGTTTGCAGGGATCAGGGCAGGGAATCGAACCCCGGACCTTTCGGTGGTGAGGCAAGCGCTCAGCCGCTGAGAGGTGCCTGCGTCCCTGCGCAAGCGGACACCTCTGCTGCAGGGGCCCTGCTGTAGGAAGCCCGCCACGCGGAAAGGCTTCCATCCTGCCCCTGCCCCCGCCGCCCCGCCATGACTTTGTTAAAGCAACATCTGTGTGTGTCTGGGTGATCGTGTTGGTTTATTATCTGTCCCTCCCTGGCTAGAATAAAAGACTAGTTAGTGAATCTTGTGTCTTGTTCCCTGCTATCTTCCCAGTGTCTAAAACAGTACTTATGCAAATGAGCAATAAATATTTATTATGGAAATGAATACCTTTGTTCTCTTCTGGGTATTTGACTATGCTGCTTCATTAGCTTGGCGTTCTCTTCTCTTCTGCCCTCCATATGCACACTTGGACTGCTAACGCCTACTTACCCGGAAATTCTGTCATACGCCTTTCCTCCAGGCAGCACCGTGTGGCTCCCTCCAAGTTCAGGACGGTGTCTCCTGTTTGCTTATCACACTTGACGACAACTGCCCGTCTAGTGGTCTTAGTCCTCTGTCGACTGTAACTCCAGGCGGTGGGGGTCCCGGATTCTTGTGTACCTTTGAATCTTAGGCTCCCTCCCACAAGGTCTTACACGGTGCCTGGATGTGGTTAGGTGCGCAGTATCTATTTATTGAATGCGTGGCTTTTAACCCTTCATCCCTCTGTCTCATTTTTCTCCAGACATCCCAAGAGGGGTCCATGCTCAGTGTCGCTTTATTGCACGTTGAATGTTGGACCTGCCATTGGACTTCCGTGCTGCAAACCCCGCAGTCACCCCCTAGCCCGCATCTTATTTGTCATCCTCGGCATTCAATGTGCCAGCCAGTCCCCCTTGACACTATCTGGAATGGCAGCATGGTGCCCGGTCCCTTTGCAATGGGCTGTGCGTAGCAGAGGCATTTTGGGTAGCAGGTGACAGGATATGTCAATGAGAAACCCCTGGGACATGGGGAATGCAGGGGCCTTGTGTCACACAAACAAAGGGGCCTTCATAAGGCTTTATTGCGGGTTTGTAAATTGTATCAAGTATGTCCCTTCGACCAGTTCTGTCCTCCCCCCAACACAACACTGTAACCGTCTACACCTGAGGGCAGAAAGGGTGGGAAAGTGGATGGAAGTGGCTTGTTCCCTGCTTCCTGGGCTTTGAGAGGGGACCTGTCCATCAGTATTTCCAAGAGGCCAGGAGCGTGTTCCTCTCTGGCCGACGGTCAAGACTCAAAAATTCCTAATTCTGTAGTTTGAAGGCCCGATCGGGGAAACAGACTTTTCCCTCCTTTCCTGCCTTGTAGACATTTCTGGAAGCGGGTCTGTGTAACAGAGGTAGTCTAACTCTATTAGTTGGGAAGAAAAAGTACAAAAGAAAGCCATTATGAAAGTGTCAGGCCACGTGAGGCGCCCAGAAAGGGTGACCATGTAAGCTTGTATGTGTATTTTCAATTTTGTTTTAATATTAGACCTTTGTACCAATGATATGCCTCAATGCTCTTTGCCCTAAAAGTACTCTTCTCTAGAGGGTCCCAAGCCCTTGCTGGTGGATGGTTTGTTCTCTTTTTTTGAGGTGGGTCACGTGCTCTATCCTCGTATACATTTTAATAGAAATTACTTAAGAACCATGGTCTTCATTTTTTTTATTAACAACTTAAGTTTAGGGTTATGACCCTGGAATTGCTGGGAACTTTTTTTTCTTTCCTAAATGTGTCACATCTGTTGAGAAAATTGAGTCTACCCCATATGACTCTTTCTGGGACCTTGTTCCAATTGTCATTGATTCATTCATTAGTTAATTCAATCACTCCTCCAACATGGTGCTGAGCATGCGAAGACATGGATGAGCGTTTATGGGCTGTCTTTCATTTCTAGGGTGAGAAGCTTCGAAATGCCCGGCCCTACTTTTGTCCTTAGCTCAAAGGCAAAGTTCTTTCTGAGCTCACGGCAAGGTTAGAATGACCTCTCATCATTCAGGAAAAGAAAGATTTGATGGAACAGATTTATTTCTGTTCCATTCAAGTGTATTTCCGAGGACACCATCCGTGGCAAAGTGTGGTCATTGGGGATCCACAGTGATACGCCAGGTCGGACCGGAGCCTACAGTAATTCCACGTAGAGTCTGTGAAGGCTGCCTTTCCCCTTGATATTGGAACTGCTAGGGTCAAGGCTCATTGAAGACAAAAAACACCTCTTGATCTTGTCCCCTGTGGTTATGCATTAGATCAAAGCTCTGACGGTAGATTCGGTGCCAGGGGCTACTGAGAAACAATTGGATGAATAGAGCGACTCTTCAGAGTCAGGAGAAGTGCAGAGAACTGGGGGAGAAATGAAACGTCAGGGGGTGTTGGACTTGGGACCAGAGGATGAGACCCCGGGGCAGGTAGGAAGGTCCTCAAACTTGTAAGCACTTAGGGGGGGGCTCTCCTTCCTCCCATCCCGGGTGCAGGAAGGCTGATCTTGGGGACAGCTGGCCTCATGCCCCTGCTGCTGGCGTGGAGCTCTCTCTATTCTATAGCTTTTTGCTTTTCAAATAACATTTTTATTGAGCTATAATTCACACGTCACCCTCGCCCATTTAGAGAACAATTCAGTGGTTCTAGTATAATGCACTGAGTTGCGCAACCATCACTCACCGCGAATGTTTTAGAACATTTCCATCACCCCCTGAAGAAACGCTGGGCCCTTTAGGGTCACCTCCCACTTCACAACCCCGTCCCAAGCCCCTGGCAACCGCGGGCCTGAGTTCTGTCCTCGGCGTGGTTTGTAATTGTACATTTCCTTGTTTTTTCTTTGCTTCTGTGGTTTTACTGTCCTTCCCTGCCACTAGACTGTGAGCGTGACATGGGCGTTTTAACCCACCACGCCAGGCACACAATACACACTTGTGAAAAATAACAGACAAGGAAGTTTCTTTTCTTCCCCAGCAACTGTGTCACCTTCTGCCACTTGATGATGTCTGTTCTGTGGATTAAAATTTCATTTCCTTCGCGGAATATGTCTCTTTGGCTCCCTTTTGGGGTTATTCTATTTCTTCAGTCTCATAAGCAATGAGAAAATCAGTTTTATTTTTGTAACATGCTTATTGAAGTGTAATCGACACAGTGTTTAAATCTAAGGTCTACACTGTATGATTTGATATATGTATGCATTGCACAATGGTTCCCACAGTAAGGTTAACATCGTTCACCTCATATGACAGTGGTGAGAACTTTTCAAAATCTGCTTTCTTGGCGACTTCCACATATACGATGCGGTATTGTTCACTCTAGTCTCCAGGGGTGCACAGTACACGCCCAGAGCTTAGTTCATCTTCTCGCTGGCAGTCAGCACCCTTGACCACCTTCACCCGGTCCGCTCTCCCTGGCTTTGTGCTTGGGTGCATACTCGTTTCCTTCTCTCCGGCGGTGTGGGCTTTCGCTTCCCATTTCTTCCTCTTTGCAAAGGAAACGAGTCCTTCTCATGCTTGCTTCATTCCTTCCTTTCTGTGTCACGTGTGGTGACCTGCGGGCTTGCCAGGAGCAAAAGGTGCCCCCTCAGTGACCTGTCACTTAAAGAACGGGCTGACTATGTGCAACTCGAGAGGACTTGCTTCAAGAGGAAAACCATACATCTTGGACAAAGGGCAGGGCCAGCTGTCCAGTAGATGTTGGGAGCCCATCCCACGGTCCTTGTTTCTCCAGCAGTTACACGGTCACCCTGCTTAGGTCTCTCGCCTGGAACTCGAGGCAGGTGTCCCGCTGGCGAGACACCAGTAAGCAGACCGAGACCTCGGCAGCCACAGCCGCTTTCTGGTCTGGATTGGTTTCCTCGTTTCCGCAGGTTAAGGGATGGCACTGGCAGGAGCCCCAGTCACCCAGACACGTGCTGTTAGGACCAGGGTGGCGATTGCTGTGCCCCTTGTTCATAAGCAGGAAGCAGGGGCGAGGTCAGGAAAAGGGGTGCATCTGCGTTTGTTACTGTGGCTGCAACTTCAGGGACACAGACCGAGTGGGGAAGACGGCACGGATCATCCAAATAGACAGGGCTCGGAGCAGGCAAGAACTGCTGCTTTCTTGTCTTTTTTTAAAAAGATTTATTTTATTGTTTTTTGACCGAGAGAGAGAGAGAGAGAGAGAGAGAGAGAGAGAGAGAGAGAGAGAGAGAGAGAGAGAGAAGGGGGAGGGCGCAGAGCAGTCTCCATAGTTGTACATCATCAGTTTTTGACATGGTTTTGTTCCACACAGGTGGGCAGGGGCTGTGCAGGGCGGGAACTGGGCTGGGAGCCTCCCGCATGGAAAGCTCACCTGTTCAGCATATGGATCCGCGTGGGCCCGGCCCGATCCGCCATCCCTGGGGCTGCAAGGCGAGTGCTCAACCTGCTGAGGCATCCCCTCCTCCCCCTTCTTGCTTGTCTTTTGCTGAGCTACCTCCATGATACTGTGGGACTCAAAGGAAAAGTAGTGTGTGTGTGTGTGTGTGTGTGTGTGCACACATGCGCGCGCTCATGGGCGTGCATATGAACCGCTCTGCATTAGAATTTGGAAGTGACTTTTCCTCCTTGTTCATGATGTCCTATAAAGACAGTAGAGTAGAAGTTGCCTGGAATTTCTGCTGTAGGCCGTCCTCTGATATTTTCCAGCAGCCAGTCTGTTTAGACGGGTGTCATGTGGAAATGACCAAGAGGAGAGGGTCCTGGGGGTGTGTGAGGGGATCTTAATCCAGCCAGACCTGGTCTTAAATCCTGCTGCTCCAGCGTCCCTCTGTGTTTACAGGGAGGTGAGCATGCTAGCTGATGTAGCCTGGCCTTTGGCAGGGCCCCTGTGGCCTTCCACACACCAGGAAGAGACAATAGACCAGTAATCGAGCACAGAAACAGCCACCTGCAGATGACTGTGTGGCATGCGAAGAGATTACGTGTGAGGCATACGATGGCACTTACTTTAGGCGGAGTGGGTAAAAATAAGGGTTTTGAAGATGGAATTTAATATGTATACTGATCCACTCCTTCTGGATATTATATTTTGTTTCTGGTTGACTTCCTGAAATTGGCCGATTCTTTTGTTTGTTCATTTTTTGTTTGGTTTTGGTAACCGGCCCCATTTTCCAGAGATTGCAGAAGTGCAAGAATGGCACAAAACCCAACCACAACATGGAGAAACTGCCTGGATAGCTTGAGGGTGCTTTAAAACTGTTTATTTTTTGTTGAGTATTAGACAGAGAGACACTCACAAATGAGCCATTGGACGATTTACCCACAGCCGTTCCACATCGGCTCACTCCCTTCTTGTGCATTTAATCAAATAACAGTGTAATAAATTAGCAGCGATTCGTTTGGACACCAAACACCACATTGTTCTCCTAAGTGACCTGGATTGATTTCCATGTGTCACAATTCATCAGGAGGAAGCGGCTTTGCTCCAGGGGGCTGGGGGTTGGGGGAGGGGGAGGTGACCAGATTCTCTAACACATTTCTGTTCTCACTCTCCCTTTAACCAGCAGAAGACATTTGGTTTTTTGCCTTAGATGGTAAACGGTGCAATGAGTGCACCTGAAAATGGCAAACAGGCCCTGGACCAGGTGCGCTGGCTTCCACAGAACAGAAAGGCCTTGGGAGCAGCTGGGGGAAATAAGATGGTGCCCAGGAGAGAAAGCTTGGGCCACCTGCACCCCACACGTCGTGGCCTCGTGGATCTAGGGGTGCACATCTACCCAGGGCTGTGTGTGGACATCCACACATCTCTCCAGCTCTCACGGCTGCAGCGTTTTGGAGTAGCTGTGCGGTACAGAACACTTGTCAGATTAAACGCTGACGCTAATAGCTGACATATATCGAGTCTGCAGATGCGCCAAGCACTCTGCTAAGTGCGTGACACACACTAACCCATTTCCTCTTTACAGCCACCCCGTGAGGGAGGTAGTTCTACGGGCTCCACCTTATACACAGGGGAAGGGAGTCCCCAGAGGGTAGGTGACCTCTGCCCATGGCCCCACAGTGACGTCAGCACGTCTCCCATCCAAGGCTGTCTGTGAAGAGGGTGTGTGGATGGAGGGCAAACCAGATTGAACCACAGCAGTGGGGTGTTCACATCAACAGCAGAAGAGCCTTCTGGACAGAAGGGCTCTGCACTTGTCGTAGTGGCATCATCATCAAAGCCACCACCATCATCACCAACATGACCGACCCTGTACGTGTGTTGTCAGTAGATTCGTTGTCATGTTGGTGGAGATGAGGCAGGTAGCAGCCATTCCAAGTTCATGGGGGCAGAGTGCCTGGCACTTTGGGATTTGAGAGGGAGGCACGTGGAGATGGAGGGGGTGGTGAGGGTTGTCACTTTGTCAGCTTGTATCATCGTCAGGGGTTCGCAGGCACCATCTGGACACATACCATGTGTTCCTACACTTCCGTCTCTGTCCACAGTCAACATGGGGGTCTCCTCTCTTACTCTTTCGTATCCACATTCTTCTTAGGTCCTCAGCTTTCCTTGGGGATGATCTTAGAACTCATGTTTTGAAGTCAATACTTAAGAGGTTTGTTTTAAAGATAACTTTTATTGTTTTTGACAGAGAGAGACAGAAACAGAGAGAAGGGGAGGGCCCAGAGCAGTCTCCATAGTTGTACATCATTAGCTTTCAACATGGTCTCGTTTCACACAGGTGGGCACAGGGCTGCGCAGGGCGGGAACTGAGTTGGGGGTCTCCTGCATGGGAAGCTCACCCCAATGCAAACTGAACTGGGGGCCACACCCCAGCTCAGCATGTGGGTCCACACGGGCCAGGGCGGAATTCGATCCTCAGTCCCTGGGGCTGCAAAGTGAGCGCTCTACTTGCTGAGCCATCCCGGCTTCCTCAAGAGGTTTGTTTTTTCCCCACACACTCTTTCAAATAACTGGGTTTGGTAAGTCACAGCACCTCTGCTTCAGATGTCCCCGTGGGAGGTTAAAACCTCTGTCCTGATTCAGGGCCCCGGTCAGGCCGCGTAGTGTATCGCGTTAGGACTGACTGCCCTGCTGCGGGCGTCCATGGAGGGAAGTGAGTGCGTCTCCACACAGACACACCTGAGACCTGCTTCTGCTTCTGTTTCACGGTGGGCAGCTCACGGTAAAGCGGAACGGCTGGTTCTGTCTTGAGAAAATTTTCACGAGGATTAATAATACAAGCTCACTTTCCTTTTGAGTGCTCTCTATATTCTGGCCACTGTGCTAGGAACTTAAACCAACCCTCTCGTTGGCTTCTCAGGGCAGGCGTATGTTATCATTCCCATTTCACAGATGAGGAAAGTGAGGTTTACAGAGAGTAAATTAACCTCTCAAAGTCAATGAAGCGGCAGGACCAGGGGTCTGTAGGATCCCAAAGCTACTTCTCCTAACCACTCAGCGTGATAGAGGGGGCCAGGTATTCCATTAACGAGTTTCCTTTTTCCCTTCCTGAAGTCCCTGCTGTGTGATCTTCATGACGCTCGTCCTGCGTGGGGCTGAGAAGTAAGGATCATTTCTTTTTAAGTTTATTTATTTTATTAATTTTTTGACAGAGAGAGAGAGAGATACAGAGACAGAGACAGGGAGAGAACTGAACTGGGGGCACTCCCCAGCTCAGCACATGGGTCCACACGGGCCGGGGCCGGGATTCGATCCTCGGTCCCTGGCGCTGCAAAGTGAGCGCTCAACCCACTGAGCCATCCCGGCTTCCCCTTAAGGATCATTTTTTATTCTTCCTTTCTTGACTTGGTCTTTCGGTTTGAATTGTTTGGGGTTCACCCCGTTCTGTCCCCCACCTCAGAGGATCCTAGTTACAAAACCAGGCGTAATCGCCGTCATGTCGTGTGAAGACCTCAGAGCAGGGGGACGCCGCCCCCTGGCTCGTCAGCACCGGTGGCCGGGCATTCACGAGGTGCTCGCTGCGCCCCACTCAGCGTGTGGGAGCCAGGAGGGGCTCTCGGTGCACGCGGACTACTGATCGGGCTCACCTGGCTGCTTCCGCCAGGTTAAGAGGCCCGGGCCTGAGCTTCCCCTTTGTCTGACTAGCTCCGTGGGCCCCGGTCTGGCCCTTGCGTCTGGCCTCCCAAGGTGGCTTTGTACGGAAGGGGCCGTTCTAGCCGTATTGTGTCCGTCTTTCCGCTTCTGCGTTGCCGCCTGATGCCGTTCTAATGAGATCTGGAGGCTCTAAGGTATTGTTTTTGGTGGAAGGCTGAGTAACTTGAACAACAGGCAGATCTGTAATCTTCGAATGCTAGAATTTTGCACCTACCAGGGACCTGGGAAGGCTTTGAGATCACCTAGTATTTCGTTTTTCCCAGGCCAGGGGATGAAGGCTCAGAAAGAAGTAATTTCGTGCAGTTTGACCCACTCCTAACGCAGCTAGGTGCCCTCGCCTGGAAAACATAAGATGTGGTCATGTTGTATCAGAACCGGTAGCCTCCAGCCCTCTGTGAAGGGTTTTATCCTCGCCACAACCTTGTCTGGCCACCTCTCAATAGCTGCTTTTGCCTTTAAAAAATGTTTTACTTTTATTTATTTATTTTTTGAGAGAAGGTGTGTGTGTGTGTGTGTGTGTGTGTGTGTGTGTGTGTGTGAGAGAGAGAGAGAGAGAGAGAGAGAGAGAGAGAGAGATGAGAGGGATGAGAAAGAGAGAGAGATGAGGCAGATGAGAGACAGAGAGGAGGTGGAGGGCCCAGAGCGGTCTCCATAGTTGACATTAGCTGGGACACTGTTCCATTCCACACAGGTGGATGTGGGCCGTGCAGGGCAGGAACTGAACTGGGGCCTCCCGCATAGGAGGCGAGAACCTTCGCCAGCGAGCTTCCTTGGCAGTCACCAGTTGTGCTACGATCCATTGTATGGGGTTGCACAGACTGGAGCCAGGAATTGAACTCCAGACCTCCTGACTGTGAGGCAAGCACTCAAACCGCTGAGCTGTCCCAGCCTCCCCGGTTCTGCTTCCGCCTTTGGAGTTCAAGAAATGACTGTGTGCTTCCCACTGAGCGTCAACACTTCTCTAACGCCTCTGTATTTCCGTCCCTCACCTCCGAGCTGTGTCAGGGAAATCGGGGGCTCTTGGGAAACTCTGAAAAGCCATTTTGTTTCTGTCTTTTGCAAGAAAATGTTGGTTCCGGAAGGGGAAGTTTCACAGAGCCAGCAGGGAGCCGCAGAGGCCGGGGAGCTGTGAACCTGCTCTCCGAATCCTGCAGCGTGATAAATACTGTGCTAAATGGAGTTTGGCGCGGTCCCCCTGACTAACCAGATAGCAAGTGGATACTTTCATAACTTGCTGATAATAAGGGTCACTCACCTTGTGTTACAGCAGCTTCTGCTGTGGGATTTCACGTCGGGGTTATTTTACTGTCATGGAAGTGCAGTTGCTTTACGAAGAGAACACACTGCACCACAACGGGGAAGCTCCCTCTACCCTAAGAACCTCCCCCAAGTGCTCTCTCTGAATAGTCAGTGTCTTCATCTTAATTCTGAGAAAGCAAGTGTTGAGGACTGGGTGAAGTAAAGGGAACGTGATTCATTATCACCTTCATCACGGTCATCGTCACTGTTGTTATTGTCACTGACTGTCATTAGCAGCAGCACAGCTACATTATGGAGTGAACTTGTCCTTCACATACCCCATCCCAGATGGTCATCCTAGGGGCTGTCAGGTACGGCTTTTCTCATTTGATGAGTGGCACCCCCAGAGCCGAGAAGACGGAGCTTCCCTGGTCTCAAACCGTCAAAGTCTCTGTGGAAAGTGGCAGTTTCTGGCGTGATGCTCCCTGGCAACTACTCCCGCCTGACGGGAAGGGCACACGCGTCTCATGCCAATTGGGGTTGGAGCGACCCACCTCAGAGACAAAGCTTCCAGAGGCCCGCGGGGCAGTGGGAGGGCTACCGTGTATCGACCTACCCAGTACACAAGCCGTTAGTCTGGAAAGCGAAATCATTAAACCTGATGGGTCGTGCTGGGCCGGCCACCTCGCCGTGCAAACAGGAAGGAGAGAGAAGTGCCTCTGCACTTCCCGCGGGCGTAACCGCTTCTGCAGCCGGACGCCCAGTGTCCCCGCAGGTTTTATAAGAGCACCAAAGGCTGGGCAAGGGGAGCTCTGGTGTTTGCCCTGGGAAGGGGGGCCCTCTGGTGTTTTGTGGGGGGCCCTGGGGGTGGGGTCAAGGCTTCCCATTCCTCCTCCTGTTTCTCCTCGGCTCCCTTGCCACCCATCTTTCTCTTGAGTCCTCAGTCCAGCTCCAGCAAGAAAAGTAGTTAAAAAATTTGAAGTAACAAGCCCCCACGCACGCGAGGAACTGAAAAAGAATTCCTTTCGTCTGCCAGGGCCCTACGTTGCTTAACTGGGAGCTGATCGTCTCCCAGGTGAGTCCTACAGAGATGGGCACCCTGCCCCTTTCTCCCAGCGCCCCAGCTGGTCGTGTGCGTCAGCGGGAACGAGGAGAAGTGTCAGAGTCCATTTGAGGGTGGTGGAGATGCTGCGGACTCCTTCCGAGGGCTATGGCCCTAAATAAATGCCGGCAAGAGACTTTGCAGAGCTGTGATTGATTGGCTGCTGAGGAGTTATTAAGTCTGAGAACGGCTTATGACACCGCGTGGGCCAAGATGCAGAGGAGTGAAGTGATGGAGATCCATCAGGATGGTTTTTAGTGTAAAGCCCTCTCCTCCGCTCACCTCTCCCCCATCTCTCCTCGCCTGTTTCCCCAGCTCCTCCTTTCCTCCCACTTCCAGGATGTTGGGCATAAATTACTGTCAGGACACTTTCCAAGTGGGTTTATCGCTCTTCATGGAACACGCTTAGGAGCCCCGTGTGGGATATCTCTATCGAATCACACATTCCTCCAAGCTCACGCAAACCGTTTTCCAAGAGGAAAGGATAGATAGTGCAATTATTTTGTGAGTGTCCAAGAATGAGCCGACGTGGGATGCAGTGAGAACCCGGAGGCTGAGGGGTCTTGGTGACTGACAGCTCCCAGTCTCTGCCGCTAAACCAGGGTTTTCCTTCAGATGAGGGGCGTTAGGGAGGCGTGAACCTTCTTTGGAAGTTGGCTCCCCCCAATCTTATTATGTTAAAACAGGAAGAGGCGGGAAAGCTGGAATAGCTCAGGGGTTGAGGTCTTGCCTTGCAACTGTGAAGTCTGGGGTTCGATCCCCGGCCCAGACTCCGGACTGTGCAACCCCCCACATGCTGAATTGTGGTGCAATTTGGTAACCACTGGGATGGCTGGGTGGTGAAGGTTCTTGGCTCCCATGCGGGAGCCCCTGGTTTGGTTCCTGCCCCGCATGGCCCCATATCCACCTGTGTGGAATGAAACCATGTCACAACTAATGATGTACAACTATGGAGACTGCTCTGGGCCCTCCCCCCTTCTCTCTCTCTCTCTCTCTCTCTCTTTCTCACCTTCTCTCAAACCATAAAATAAAATAAAATTGAAAAATAATACAGGAAGGGGTCTCATCAGCTAGAATTTTAGTGGGGAAAGATGCCTTCTATGTGTCCATAAATCAGCACTCATGACCTCTTTACACATCCCCATTCCCGAATGAATCATGACCTTTTCCAGGGGATGTGCCCCCAAAATGGCCTTCATGACTGTCCTGTCACTGCAGGTCCACTCTCCCCTGGGGCCAGGTGTGCTTTGGAATTCACCATTTTTCAGATTTTTGAACGGCTCTGAGGTGCCGAGGCTGTACGTAACATCACGCCTCCAGTGTGGCCTGGGGCAGCACCCCATAATCAAACACATTATTAATATTTCTGCCAAAAAAATAGCCTCTGTATCAGTCAGTGGAATAAAAAAATAGCCTCAGGCTGATGAATGGTTACTCTTTAGGTCAAAAACAGTTCAGTCCTAATGTTGGAGGTTTCTTCTGGTTCAGCCTCATGCAATGAGTCTCAGTCGTAGGTTGGGGTTTACGTCAGATTGACACAGAAGTTTCAGTTTGCGGAGAGGTTTTGGGTTTGGGAATTCGTGATGGGCTTCTATTTACTGGCCTGCATCAGTCACAAGGCATCTCTTTCTAATAACTAAATTTTACTTGTTGGATAGTGCGTGCGTGCATGTGTAAGTGTAAAAGGTAGGGGGAGAGAGAGATGTTTCAGCTCCTTCATCTGTCTTAAATCTCACAAATGACCTTGGACCCCCAGACCCTGCCAGGAACACCCCATCCCTGGCCTGACATTTAGAAGTTTATTGACTGGGATGAAAGAATTGTCGATTTCAAAATGTGAAAAGCCGTGGGGAGATGAGGTGCTTTCTGCAAATATTCCCACACAGTGACTCCTGGCATGGGGAAAAAGCAGAAGAGAAGAGAAAGAACAAGCTGCTCTGTTGTTTTATTAATTGAGTCCTGACAGCTGGGAGTGCTGAGGCCCACAAGGTTCTCAGCAGATATTCAGAGAATCTTCGAGAACCTCTTTGTGAAGTACCAATAATGAACCATGTAGGAAATGGGAGTTAAGTGAAGATGAAAACTCCACAGGACTGAGTGGTTTGCCCCTTCCCCCCAAGGGCATTAAGCACGCACACACCCCCGATTCACCAATGAGGTAAAAACGGAACCTGCTCTCATTCCCCACACCCCTTGAATTTTCCCATCCCAGAAAAGCCACCCTTCCCCCTCAACCCACCCCCTCCTACCCACCTCCCAGCATCTTGGCTTCTTGGGTTCCCCTTGCAGCCAGTCCCTGCTGTGTTTCCCCATTTACCCCTGCACCCCCCACGTCATTGAGCACGGTCTTGCAAACACATGATCTTAGATCATTGAGAGTGGTCTTTGCAAACACATGATCTTAGATCATTGAGAGTGGTCTTTGCAAACACATGATCTTAGATCATTGAGAGCAGTGTTTGCAAACACATGATCTTAGATGCCCTGTTGCTCTTGGAGAAAGGTCCTTGCTCTCAGTGTGGCCTTTAACACGTTGAATCCGCTGTCCTGCCTATTTGTCAAGCCTTTCCTGTTTTCAGACTCCAGGGACAGCAGGGTGGTCTCTAACGGGCCTGACCAAGGTCTTCATCCAAGCTGCCCCTCCGCCAAGATCAATTGATCCTTCCTTCCTTCCTGCCTTCCTTTCTTCCTTCCTTCCTTCCTTCCTTCTTTCCTCCCTCCCTCCCTCCCTTCCTAGAGAAGGTGAGAGACAGAAGGGAGCAGGACCCAGAGCAGTCTCCAAAGTTGTATGTCATTAGTTGTGACATAGTTTCATTCCACACAGATGGATGTGGGGCCACACAGGGCAGAACCGAACCAGAGGTCTCCCGTGTGGGAGGCGGAAGTGCGAACCTTTGCTGCTGAGCCATCCTGGTGGTTACCAGTTGGCCGGAAGGGGTGCACAATTGGGCGGAGAATGGAACCCCAGAGCTCATAATTGCCAGGCAAGCGCTCCACCGCTGAGCTATCCTAGCATGCCCTGCCAGGATTGTTTCTAGTCCCATTTCCTCTGCCAACTCCTGTCGTTCTCGGGATCTTCCAGAGATCTCACAGTACCCTGGACTTCTCCTTTCATCACACTTAAGACACCTATCAGTAAATACCCAGTTAATTCTGTGGTTACCTGCTGAGCACCACCCACAACAGAGTCTCAGCCTGGACAGGGCTGTGACCCTGCCCTCCCCGCCCCCACAGCCCCGCACAGCGGTGTGGCTGCCCTGGGCCTGGCGCAGTCAGGGCACAAGGCAGGGCCCCAGACAGACAGGGCAGGAGGCTGGCACCTGCAGGGGCAGCCCGTGCAGTCTGGCTGTTCCTGTTCCCGATCTGAGAGCAGCCGCAGGGACGGCCTGGGGATGGAGCTGGGGGAAACGTCCCCAGCCGCGTGGGCCTCAGCTTCGTGGGGCTCTGGTTCCCAGGGATACCTGCTGCGGGCTCAGCGCAAGGGTCTTCTCCAGGCCTGGGCGAAGCGGGCCCGCCTCCTGCTGGCACAGCGCACCCACGCGACTCGGCTGCTGCCCCGCGTCAGGCCGCCAGGGGGCGGGCGGGAGACCAAGGCCCCAGGGCTGCCTGGCTGGGTTGCCCACCCCAGCTGGTCCTGCTGCAACTCCTGTCATTGTCCTGTGAGGCTCTGGGCTTCCGGGCATCTGCTTTGTGTAGGGTTTGAGCTCCCCACGCGGCTCTCTCGGGGTCTGGTGCTGCCCTGGCTTTGCTCAGGGGACGGTGCCTCCTCGCCTGTCGCTGGCCAGCGGGTGGGGGCTCCTATCCTCAGGTTTAATTAAAGGCCACCTGGTGGGATTCCTGCCAAGGGCAACCCAGACGCTGGAAGCTGTTCAGCAGATGGTATTACATGTCTGTTGTAGCCCGTCTTAACGATCCCATGTCTCAAACGGCAGAGCCTGGGACCGGATACATCCCGGCAGGGCCCTTCCCTGTCCCTTCCTGGTCTCACAGGGGGACGGGAACGGCCAAGGGACGGGCATTTCTGAGGAGGAGGCCTGCAGGCTGCGATGATTCACGGGATGTCCGCGGGGCCTGAGCAGGGCTGGGTGGGTCTTCTGTGAGATGCCCTCTGTCCTGCTGGGTTAAGTGCAAATACCCACATGACCGCCCTTCAGAGGCTGCGCGTGACCAAATGCAAAGGAGGATGGGGAGGAGCTGCCCTGGCTGCCTATTTGCATTTTTCCTGACAAAACAAAAATAGGAGCTCCAGCATGAGTCTGCTCAAAAGCGCTGCCACTTCAGACCCAGCACTTCTCAAATGTGCTAGGCCCTACAGAGGAACAGAAATCTGGCTCAGACACGGCCCCCAGCTTGAGCAGGTTGCACTCACTGGGAAGAATAAGCCGTTTGCACGCTTCAACACTTGTTCGTTCAACACATACGTAGAGGAGACCTGCTGTGTGGCAGCGGGGGCGGGGCTCGGGGTGGGGGAGACCGTCATCCACTTATTATGCAAATGCAGATCTAATGCGAATCAGTAACCGCAAGCTTTAGGAAGTGCCACAATGCAAGGGCATGTTGCCTGGGTTTCTTACCGAGTGTGGTGCATCCCAGAAGGCTTCCTGGAGGAGGTGATGTTTGGACAGCCATAGAATGACCCTAGAGAGCTTTCCTGGCTGGGATACCAGCAGGTGCAGCTGGAGCTCAGAGAGCGAGAGGGTACAGAGTGGAGGAAGTGGGGTGCTGCGAGCTGGCAGACGTTTGGACTTCACGTAGGGACAGAGAAAAGCCGCTGAGAAGTGGGAAGCGACGGGAGAGCTTTAGGAAAGGAACGCGGACTCCGTGCCGCTGCGGAGGAACCGTGGTTCAGAGCAAGACCCAGACACTCGTTAGGGGTTTACGATGCAGGCCTTACACTTCAGCAGCAGTTGTTCTGAACAGAAGGTGGCTGCTAATTGCAGTTGTTCGGCATCGAATCCACATTCAAACTTGCAATTATTTCACTGTTAAAAGAGCTGACAGCTCGCTCTTTTGCAGGGAGGTGGTTTCGAGGGAGCCCTGATTTCCACGACGTGGCTTATACCCGGCATGCGACCACACTCCTACGAAGTTATGGCTCTGGGCGGGGCACAGAGACGGGGTGTGGGTGTGGGCGGGGCACAGAGACGGGGTGGGGGTGTGGGCGGGGCACAGGGACAGAACAGGAGGCTTGCTTGTGGGCGGGGCACAGAGCTAGGGCTTAGCGCTGCTGTGGAGATGGGTTGAGGGGGAGGAAGGGCCCTGGATGCCTCTGGAGCAGTTGAGGGAAAGGAGGCAATGGCACAGCTTAGCAAAGTCACTGTCTCACTGCCCATGCAGGGCACTGGACCGAGCCGGCAGAAAACATCGACGGCAACGATTCATTCCCATGTGCTGAGGAACGGATGTGTTGAAGACAGAGGTTACACCCCGTGACATGTCAAAGTGAGAGCAGAGCTGGGACTCGAACCCAGACTCACCCAAGTCCAAAGCAGTCCACATGGTGCTGTGTTTTGGGTGGGCCTGGGGATTTCCTGGAAGAGGCAGTCATCCGTTAAGCCCCAAGTGCTCACTGAGTGGGAGCTGCCGTCAGACAGACTCTCCCTTTTCAGCTGTGTGTCCTTGGGCAGTTTGCTTACCCTCTCTGGGCCTCTTTTATAAGCAGAGCTAATCTGAGTAATGCTATTGATTGTCACATGTATGGAGCCCACGCAAGGTTCCATTCTCGTTTAGCCTCACAGCCCTCTGGAAAGGCGTGACTATTCTCCCCATTTTACCAGAGCAGGAACCTGAGGCCCAGAGAGATCACATAATTAGGGGGAGGGCCAGTCTGGCTCCTGAACCTCCCAGGTTGTTGCAGAGGTCAAAGGGCATGGTTTATACAAAATTCTTGCCACAGAGTGCCACTCCTATAGCCAAAGCCAATACTCAGGTCAGACACCCGTGGATGGGCCTCAGTTTCCTTTCTGTGAAATGGGATAACAGCTACGACTGGTTGGGTATTTACAATCGTCTCATTTCAGTCTTCTATGATGAAGGCTGTTATCCCCATTGCACAGATGGGAAAGCCGAGGCCCAAGGAAATGGAGTGAGTTGTTCAGGGTTGTGGTCTCCTAGAAGAGAGAGCAGCATCTCCGGCAGGGGGTGACCTGAGTCCACAGCCCACTCTCTTAACCCTGAGACATGGCAGTTCTCTGGTGGGTGCCCTGTTCCTTCCCTGGGACTTCTTTCTAGATTGGCCCAGAGAGCCCAAGGCATTGTGGGCTCCACTGAGTACAGTCCACACCCCTCTAACCAGCCTGCCTAGGGGCTGTGCCCCAACTATCCTCTTTCTGCCACAGAATGGCCTGTGATGTCATGGGGGTTGCTGACAGCTTCTCTCTCAGGAACGCTGAAGAAATCCTGGGCAGATTGGTAAAAAGCCCTGGTCAGACATCCTCATGTCCGTGTTCTCCCTGGTGAGTCCACTCGGGAAGTATTTATCTAACATTTCACAAGTTTCTCTGCGCCCTGGACTTCATTTCGCAAAAGCTCCTGCAATAACCTTCCGCTTTTCCACCATTCCCTGCCATTCTCGTCCCTGGGAAAACTCGTCAGAAATATGCCCGTGTTCTCTCTTGCATGGCTAATGCCCTCCTTTTTCTCCAAGGCGGCACCTCCCAGCCTTTTTGCAGACTTCCCTCCGTCCCATCTTCCCTCGTCTCATCGCGTCTCTTGCAGATATTGTTGCCCACGTGCACACAGACATTATACGCGCCTGAGTTTTTCCCTTGCCAGGGCCGGCGGTGAGGTGCTGTTTCTCTCCCTGACTGTCCAGTTTTTATTCCCGAAAATCCCCCCTTGCAGGTGAGCTGTTCTTTCCCAAGGGTCTGTCACCCTCAGGTGTCAGCTGCTGTCCTGCATCACAGATGAGCCAGGAGGCTGTCCTTACCTGCACCTCAGTCCCTGATGTGAGACTGGAATTCCCGTTTTGTTGGGGGGATGCTAGTTTCTTGATTCAGGGAGTGGGTAACTCTATTAGACAATCCTGATACAGACCCTGTTAAGTTTAATGGCTTTGGAGATGAATAGAGGGGAAAGCTTCTCTTGATTGTACAGATGCATGTAGAAGTCTGTAGGGTTTTTTTTTTTTTTAAGATTTATTTTATTGTTTGAGACAAGGTGTGTGTATGTGTGTGTGTGTGTGTGTGTGTGTGTGTGTGTGTGTGTGAGAGAGAGAGAGAGAGAGAGAGAAAGGCCCAGAGCCGTCTCCATAGCTGCACACCATTAGTTGTGACATGGTTTCATCCCACACAGGTGGGTGTGAGGCTACGCAGGGTGGGGCCTCCCTCATTGGAGGCGAGAACTTTCGCTGCCATCCTGGCAGTGACCAGTTGCACTGCATTCAGCATGTGGGTTTGCACTGGCCGGGATTGGATCCCTGGACCTCACAGTTGCAAAGCAAGAGCTCAATCTGTTGAGCTCTCCTGGCATCCCTAGAAGCCTGTGGTTTTATATATTTATTTTCATTTGGACAAAAATATGGTTGAAATACCCAAAAAGTAATAGAAGTCTGGGTCTGTTCGGATTTTTTTTTTTGAGGTACAATTTACATAAAATAAAATTAACCATTTTGAAGAGAACAGTTTAGTGGCATATGTAGCACTTCCACAATATTGTGCAGCTATCACCTCTGTCTAGTTCCAAAATGTATTCTCTCCCCAAACAAAACACTGCAGCAGTTAAACAACTATTCCTATTCCCCGCTACCCTGCAGCCCTCGAAACCACGAATCTTCTTTCTGTCGCTACACACTTACCTGTTTCAGATATTTTTCATGCCCGTGGGATCATACACTATGTGACTTTCTGTGACTGGCTTCTTTCAATTAGGATACTGTTTCCAGTCACCCATGAATCACAGCTCCATTCCTTTTTATGGCTGAGTAATGCTCCATTGTGTGGATGGACCACATTTGGTGTATCCATTCATCGCTTGATGGACATTGGGATTGTCTCCACCTTTGGCTCTGTTGTGGTTTTCTTTCTTTATGAATATTCCTTCTCGATTCACTTGCCTCTCTTGGGAGAGAGCAGTTAGAGGTTTTAGGAACTGCCCTGGTGAATGAGAATCACTGGATCTCACAACGGACGGTCTGGCACTGCTACTTGCAATTGTCCTGCCATCCCAGGGGGTGACCTTGACTTCTCAAAAGACAGCCCCCTTCAGGACCACCATCACATTCACTCGGGGCTTAGCCCAGCGGTTCACAGCCTGGCTGCACTGTCATCACCTGGGGAGACTGAGGAATTACCCAAACTTCCTGTTCCCTGCCGGCGTCTGACTTGATTTACGTGGGGGTCAAGTCTTGGCATTTTTGGTTTGTATGTTTAGTGGGTTGAATAGTGAACCCTTCCCCCCAAATATGTCCACGTCCTAACCCCTGGGGGGAGCCAGGATAGAAAGCTCTGGAAAGGTTCTGTGACTGGCCCCATTGGTGGCTTATCTGAAACAGACTTGGCCAATCTTCTTTCATTGTTCAAAAGCGACCAGACAGCCCAAAGAATGGGAGACGATATTGGCAAGTGATATATCTGATAAGGGACTTGTATCTAGAATATATAAAGCACGTTTACAACTCACTTATAACAGGGCAACCCAATTTAAAAGTGGGCAAAGGATCTGAATAAACAATTCTCCAAGGAAGAGATTAAGTGGCCAACAAGCGCATGTCATTAGCCATCAGGGAACTGCCAATCAAAACCACACTCAGAGACCCCTTCACACCCACGGGGATGGCTGGCATCAAAAACACAGGTCATACCAAGTGTTGGTGAAAACGTGGAGAAACTGGAACGTTCAGACACTGCCGGTAGGAATGTAAAATGGTGCAGCCACTTTGGAAACAGTGTGGCAGTTCCTGAAGTGACTAAACAGGGTTCCCATCTGACCTGGCGTATGCCACTCATGGGTGCCACCCAAGAGAGCTGAACACGTATGCCCACGTAAGGACAGGTACACCAAAGTGTCCATACGAGCCAAAAGGTACAAGCAACCTAGACGTCCGGAAACAGATTAGTGGATAAACAAAATGTGGCCGGTCCAGATTTTCAGCCATTTTAATGGAATAAAGTTCTATAATGCTACAACTTGAAAGACTACATGGCATATGATTCCATTTATATGAAAGTCCACAATAGGCAATTAGATAGGTAGTAGATTGTTGGTCAGTGAGGGCTCAGTGGTATGAAGGGATAGAGAGTGATAACTAAAGGGTAAAGGTTTTTTGTTCCCCCCCCCCCGCCAAGATTTATTTTATTGTTTTTGACAGAGAGAGAGAGAGACAGAGAGAAGGGGGTGGGGCAGAGCAGTCTCCATAGTTGTACATCATCAGTTTTCAACATACTTTCATTCCACACAGGTGGGCTGGGGCCATGCAGGGTGGGAACCAGGCTGGGGGCCTCCCGCATGGGAAGCACACCCCAGTTCAGCACATGGGTTCACACGGGCTGGGGCTGGCACTTGATCCTTGGTCCCTGGGGCTGCAAAGTGAGCGTTCAACCTGCTGAGCTATGTGGGCATTCCCTGTGTAAAGGGTTTTAAAAAATGCTTTTGTTGTTGTTTTGAGAGAAGGTGAGAGAAAGAGAGAGAGAGAGAGAGAGAGAGAGAGAGAGAGAGAGAGAGAGAGAGAGAAAGAGAAAGAGAGAGGAGAGCCCAGAGCAGTCTCCATAGTTGTACATCATTAGTTGTGACATGGTTTCATTGCACACGGGTGGATGTGGGGCTGCGCAGGGCGGGAGCCGAACCCTCGTGAGTGGTCTCCTGAAGGGGAGGGGAGGGTCTTTGCTGCCATCCTGGCGGTTACCAGTTGCGCTGCAGTTCAGCATGTGGGGTTGCACGGGCCAGGGCCGGGACTCAAACCCTGGACCTTGAGATTGTGGGGCAAGTGCTCAAACTGCTGAGCTATCCTGACATCCCCTGGGGTCCTTTTTGAGGTGATGAAATGTTTTAAAAATGAGGGTGGTGGCTGCATGTACTGTATCTGTGAATGTATTAAAAACCACTGAATTGTGCACTTTAAATGAGCACATTGTACTTTATGTACATTTTGTCTCAATGAAACTGTAGAAAAAGTGATTGAGAACTGTGGCAGAGCCCACTTCTCCTTCCAGCTTCTGCCACTTAATTAGCTGTGTGATCGCCTGTTGAAGGACTTAGTAGATACTCAGCTAACCGAGGGTCTGGCTTTCTAGCATTACGTCTCAGGAGGGCCAGGCACTTCCTTGGTGGCAGCATCAGGTTAGCGTTGTCAGATGTGGTCTGTCCATGTCTTCATGACTGAGTGACATGTTCAAGGACTCCGGTCCTCAATGCGTCCCCCACATAATGATGGGCAGCATTGCAGCGTTCCAGTGATATGGGGAGCTGGGACATGTTTAAGTGGAAGTGACAGGAATCAACTCACCCTTGAAGATAACCCCTCTGGCTGTAGAGGATGGACCATGGGGGAGAGAAAATGGAGTCAGGGAGGCCTTCATGGAAGCCACTGCTATGAAAATGACCTGAGTCCAGCCACCAGCATCGGTGATGCCAAAGTGGGACAGACATTTTGCAGGTGGAGGTGGTTCACAGGTGGGGTGGTATAGCTTCGTAGCTGATGGAATGGGCAGGTGGGAATACGGGCCGGTATTTTTTTCTTTTTAAGATTTATTTTATTGTTTGAGAGAAGATGAGAGAGAGACAGAGAAGGGGGAGGGCCCAGAGCAGTCTCCATAGTTGCACATCATTAGTTGTGATATAGGTTCACTCCACACAGGTGGATGTGGGGCCGTGCAGAGTGGGAAGTGAACCCAGGGCCTCCTGCATGGGAGGTGAGGACCTTCCCGGCAGGGATCAGCCGTTACCAGTTGCGCTGCAGTTCAGCATGTGGGTTTGCACGGGCCGGGGCCGGGATTCGATCCCTGGACCTCAAGGTTGCAAGGCAAGCACTCAACCTGCTGAGCTATCCCAGCATCCCCTGGGGCTGGTTTTTGCAGAAATGAAGAAAAGAGGGTTTGGGGCCACCGGGGTCTCATGGCCTTCTAGGGGCACCTGGTTCATGTGCTGGATGTGGGTGGACAAGCGAATGCTACGTGAGGCCATCAGTAGGTGAGGCCCGGGTTGGGGTAGTGCGTGTGGAGTGGGATGAGAAGAAGCCGTCTCCTTGTGGTGGAGGTACTGCAGCGGACCTTCCCCAGTCTCCTGGGGCCGGGACCCCCCATGAGAAGATGCCGGCCTATTCTGGCATCTGGGAGGGGGTTCTGGGGAGCTGGCAGCGGAGACAGGAGCTGGCTTTGGAAATGCCTCGTTCACCCACAGGGTTTCTGAGAGAAAGCCTGTGTGTGCTGCGATCAGCTGCCTGGGGTTCTGAGGTTTCCGGGGTGCCTTTTCCACCACGGGGCCAGGAAAACGGAAGGACCCTGTGGGTGGGGGGCACAGTGGCTCTGGATGCAGGGGTGCCAGGGTTCAGACCTGGAACCGCCTCACTTAAGTTGTGAAACCTGGGCAAGTCACTTAAGTTCCGAGTCCCGCTACCTCACCCACTATAGGAGGATGACAGTTCTCTTTGTAAAAACCGGTAATGTCATCACTTCCATCTCTCAGAGGAAGAAACTCAGGCACTAGGAGTTATTAATAAGTACCGTAGACTCTTCTGTTCACCGGAACTCCAGCCACTGGCAGTAGTTTTTGCTGGTTGCTTGAGGATTTTCCTGGTTTCTTGAGAGTGCTGGTGGACTGAGTTCTGGTGAATGGAGAGTCTCCTTATATTTATCTGGCATCTGCCAATCCCCAGGGGTGCTGGTGAACTGAGAGTCTACTGTGTCTTGTTGAAAATCATGCAGCTCTCACGTGGAAGAAAGCCAGTTTGGACACTAGCAGTCAGACCTCAGGGCCTGTTCCCTTAACCACTACACTCCCCTGCCTCTTGATAAAGGGTAGATGCGTAAACCTGCCTGTCTGGGCTTGTTCTCCTGGGTGTCTAACCTTTTTTTTTCCCCTTTAAGATTTATTTTATTGTTTTGACAGAGACAGAGAAAGAGACAGAGAGACAGAGAGACAGAGAGAGACAGAGAAAGGGGATGTCCCAGAGCAGTCTCCATCATTGTATATCATTCGTTCTCAACATGGTTTCTTGCCACACAGGTGTGGGGGGAGGGGGGTTCGCAGGGTGGGAACCGGGCCAGGGGGCCTCCTGTATGGGAGGCACGCCCCTACGAGCTGGGAGGCGAACCGTGGGCATCCCACATGGGAAGCTTGCCTCAGAGAGAACCGAGCTGGGGGCCTCCCATATGGGAAGCACACCTTATTTCAGCATATGGGGCCCCAAAGCCTGGGGCCGGGACTTGATCCTTAGACCCTGGGGCTGCAAGACAAGTGCTTAACCCACGGAGCCATCCTGGTGTCTAACCTTTGACAAAGTCCACCAAGGACTGGCCTGAACGGTCCTACAAGATTGATCACCTAGCCCTTCTCTTATTTTAAGTAATTTCACAGATATAGACTCTGAAGCTCAGAGAGGTTAAGTAACTTTCCCAGAGTCACACAGCAAGTCAGCCAGACTTCTGTCTTGAACCCAACTCTACCTGACCCACTTAGCTTCTCTCCTTCTACTCCCCTGCCCTGGCCTGCAGAGGGTCATTTGGCTGAGTCCTGTTAACCCTGTCCTCTCCAAATTCACACACAGAACTATTGGGCCATGGTCTCCCTTGGTGCCTCCCTGACTGATGTAAAACCCAGTTTTCTGTGGCTGCATATTTGACACCTTAGACAATAGCCTAGCATTTCAGAGGAGTCTGCATGTTACAAAAAAGGGCAGCAGGTGTTATTTGGGATAAATTGACCTTGAAATTGATTTCTTTATTTTATGACTCACTGAGAGGAGATTAATACTTTTTTTTTTTTCTCCTGCAGTCTGAAACAATTTACATGGTAATAGAAGGCATAGTCAGTCAAATAAATTGCTGGAAGTGGTCGTGTTCCAAGGGAAAAAAAAAAAAAATCCGGAGCTTACTCACATTGATTTCTTTGCCTTGGGGAGCAGCAGAGATTTTAACATCCGGGAATAGGGAGCTAAATTTTATCTCTCATTTTAAAAGCAGAGGGATAGAGAGCTTAACCTGACATTTACACAGACGTTTCTAAGTTGGGGGACATGAGGGAGTGCGAGTTCCTGGCTGAAGGTTAACCGGCATTTCCCCAGAAGGGCTCTGGGTGGTTTCATGAGGATGGCAGATGGGGTCCTGATGACATTTCCAGAAAACGGGCCTTGGGATGTGGCTGCCTCGCTGCTGGGCACTGGCCCTGCGAGGGCTGTGAGAAGCCGGTGACAGAAACTCGGACCCAGTCCCAGGTGGGGTTGCTGAGGAACCTTGCGAGTGGAGACGCTGCTTGCCTATTTCCGGGCGCTGCCCTGAGGCTGCGCTACCCGGGACAGGATTTGATTTCCACTAGCCTGTCCGTGCGCGTGGAAGGACGGCAGCAGTGCTCAGGGTGTTGGGGTGGATCCTGAGAGTGGGTCTGGGCTCAGCAGGCAAACGCAGCACTCGATTAGTACTGCCTGCTCTGTGAACAAGAGGGAGGGCAGGTGTAGCTTCTGTGCCACATACATAGACTCTCAGGTAGCCCACACCCCTGGGGACTGTCCTTTAACCGGAACTCAAGCAACCAGCAAAACTGCTGGAGATGCCAGTTGCTTCAGTTTCCATTAACAGAGAATCTACCGTATTTGAATTTCCTGGTAAAAACCATGACAATATTCTCCATAGTGCCAACATGTCTGCATTCCGGCCACATAGACAGGGCTCTTGTCCTTCAAAGAAATTCCAACTCATTTGCCATGTTGCGAGAGTTAAATTTTTTAGAAAATGCCAAGAAATGAATTCCCACCAGGGGAGTCAGGAGGGGGCAGCAAATGTGTGGTGATGGAAAGAGCTGATTCTGGGTGGTGAGCACAGAATACGATGCGTAGACAGTGTCATACAGAATTGTACACCTGGAAACAATGTCATTGTTACCAACCCATGTCATCCCAATAAATTTAACAATAAAAAAAGAAACAAATAAAAGAAATGAATTCTATACCCAGAGGGCTCTGCTAGTGTTGCTGTATGTTACTGCCTTTCATGGCCCAACTGGGGGCAAGAACCAAACTGGGGGTCTCTCACATGGAAACACACCTCAGTTCAGCATATGGGTCCACGTGGACACGGACTGGGATTTGATCCTCGGTCTCTGGGGCTGCAAAGCGAGAGCTTAACCTGCTGAGCCATCCCGGCTTCCCCTATATTCTTAAAACAAGGAACAGATTGTGACTACTGGACATTCCACTCTGCATTTTACTGTCTGTCCCATATTGAACTGCCTCGCTAGGTGTCTGGATGCCCCCTAACTTATTCACCGGGTTGCTGAATAATGGAAACTGAGATCACTCCCAATAATTTGTAGTTAAAAAAAATAACACTTCAATGGTCATTTTCCACATGTGCAGTCATTCTATAGCAGAAATTCCAAGACATGGCACTGCTAGTTCAAATATTACCAACTTTTAAAATGTTGGCCAGTGTATAATTCCATGATATATATGAATACATCTTTCTCTACAATCTTACGACCTGATATTTTGCCCTACTTTTATCTTTGCCAGTCTCATTAAAAAAAAATACATTGTCTTAAGTTGCATTTCTCTTATTGTGGGCAAAGTCAAGGTTCTCTTAATGTGCGAAACAGACATTCACATCTCCATCTGCTTTGTGGATTGTGTGCCTGCTTCATAGGCTCATTTTTTCCCCCCTTGACCTCTGTTATTATTTTTCTTATTGATTTAAGGGAGCTCTTTACAAATGTAGGAAATCAGCCCTTGTTCAATGAGTTATAATTTTCTCATCTTGTTTTTCATCTTCTACTTTGTTTAAGGTTTTATTTTTCTTGCAGAAAACATTATTATTCCAAATTATTTTTATTTTTTAATTTTTATAAGAATTTTTGTTTTTGACAAAGAGAGACAGAGAGAAGGGGGAGGGCCCAGAGCAGTCTCCATAGTTGTACCTCATCAGTTTTCGACATGGTTTTGTTCCACACAGGTGGGCGCTGGGCTGTGCAAGGTGGGAACCAGGCTAGGGGCCTCCTGCATGGGAGGCACGCCCCCTTGAGCCAGGGGTTAACCAGGGGCCTCCTACATGGGATGTTTGCTCTGGCAGGAACCAAACTGGGGGACTCCCACATGGGAAGCACACCCCAGTTCAGCATATAGGTTTGAACGAACCGGACCGGGACTTGATCTGTGGACCCCAGGGCTGCAAATGAGCGTTCAACCCACTGAGCCATCCAGGCTTCCCCTATTATTCCAAATTTTGAATCATGTGTTTCATGGCTTTTGGGTCAGAATTAGAAAGGTCATATCTATCCATCTCTCTGAGTTGACAAGAATCGACATGGTTTGATTGAATATGTTATGTCCTTTAATTGGTCCACACGTCAAGGAGTTATTTTGATTTTTCGCTTTGGAAAATGCATTCTCTGTGGCGCGGTGAAAATGTAGGTCATTTGAGATGACCTAGGGGTCATGATCTGGCCTCGTGGGCTCCTCAGCCTGCCCTCCATCGCCTGCCCTCCATTGCCTGCCCTCCATCGCCTGCCCTCCATCTCTCGGCGTCCAGACCTCTCAGGGAGCATCACACCCTTTGGTCAGTACATTTTAGGGTGCAGGGGGCCCAGGTAACCTGGCAGACATTTAGAGTGCCAACCCCACCAATCTTTCATAGCCTGGGTCCCTGCAGTCCTTAGTGACTCCATCCCTGGAAAGCCACCAGGCCCTCCACCCCTCCCCTTCTGTTCATTGCTCAGGAGGCTTGAATTAGCCTTGGTTTGGCCTTCTGTTAACCTGAAGAATGTCCTTTTTAAAGAATGTCACATTTCCATGCTGCCAGCCACTGCTGTCTGAGAGCTCACACTAGTTCACATTAAATCCCCAGAGGGTGACAGTTGATGGCTTTTCTCTGAGAGACATCATCTCTTATCTGTTCTTTGTGTTCCCCTGCCCAATCTGGCTTAGAATTTACAGTAGGCTCTCTGTTAACTGGAAATCAAGCAACCGGGGAACTATTTTTGCCAGTTGCTTGAGTTCTGGTTAACAGAGAGTCTACTTACATTTGCCTGGCATCTACCAATCCCCATGGGCGCCGGCTAACTGAGAGTCTACTGTATTTATGTGCACGTCCCTGTCTTCTAGGTGGGACATGGGCACAGGGGCTGGGGCATCGACTCACCCACTTTGTTCAGGATGATCCAGGGCCTGTGCTAACCAAAGTGGGGTGCCCCGGATCCAGGCAGCTGCACGCATAATTCCAGGATCCACAAAGGTGTCAGTGTGGCAGGAAGGGCAGAGAAGCTCACCTGAGGGTCCAGGGCTCAGCGGGGCCACCTCCATCTCCTGGAGGTGAAGGCTCCCTGGGGGTCTACTAATGGACATGAGCCAGAAGTGCAACACGGTGACGGACAGCCAGCTGAGCAGGAGAGCGGGCATTGGAGAGCTCAGGAGCCAGGAAGTGGAGAGGGAGACCCTGGCTGGCGGGAGAGGAAGCAATGGGGAGCCCAGGCACTGCTGGCGCCGTGGGAGCAGGGGCAGCCCCCAGGGCAGGTTGCACACCGATGGTAACATGCTTCCTTGTGCAAGGGGCGGGGCGTCACGTGATTGACATTCGTCCAGGAACATCTTGGTCCCAAGCCCCGCTGAGTTACTTCAGACAGGTTTCCCCACCTGCAAAATGGGGCTGAGGTTGTGACCTCCTTCTGTCCTTGTGAGGGTCAGAGAAGAAAAGACATGGAGGGTACTATGCATACAGCGTCCCAGGCGCCCCATTCACCCGGGCTGCTGGCTGGGTGAGGTGGCAGGAAGGCAGCCCCAAGCCCCGTGCCAGGGCCCACCTGTGTCCTCAGGCTAGGACGGAGTGTCCACACGCAGAGAACCATCTAGGCCAGCGCTGTGGGCTGCAGACGTCGTGAGAGCCACAGAGGCAGTTTAAAATCTTCCAGTCGCCCCATTAAAAAGTAAAGAGAAATGGATAAAAATAATTGCAATATTTTATTTTAAATATTCACGATATATTTATATATTTAAATGTAATAATACAGTTCATTGTTATATATTATTAAGTATCATTCTAACATGTAATTGATATAAAAATATTAATGCGATATTAATATTAATGAGGTATTTTACATTTGTCCCCCACCCCCGCCATAGTGTCTTCAAAATCTAATGTGTAATTTATACTCACAGCACATTTCAGTTCAGACGAGTCATATGTGGCTAGTGGCTGTCGGACTGGGCAGTGCAGGTCTAATAGAAGGGCAGAGAGAGAGAGGGAATATGAATCAATGAATGAGTAAATGAATGAAGGATGACTCTGGGTTGCTCCAAATTAGAGCTTTTTTCTCACTGTAGGTTCGCCCATCTATTTTTTTTCTTTGACAGAGAGAGAGAGAGAGAGAGAGAGAGAGAGAGAGAGAGAGAGAGAAGGGAGAGGGCCCAGAGCAGTCTCCACGGTTGCACGTCATCAGTTTTCGATACAGTTTCATCCCACAGGTGGGCGGTGGGGCTGAGCAGGGCAGGAATTGGGCCGGGGGCCTCCTGCATGGGAGGCACGCCTCTGCGAGCCAGGGGCCGAACTCGGGGTGCTCACATAGGAGGCTCGCCTTGGTGAGAACTGAACTGGGGCCCGGTTCAGCTTATGGGTCCCTGCGGGCCAGGGCCGGGACTCAATAATCCTCAGACCCCAGGGCTGCACGACGGGCACTCAACCTGCTGAGCCATCCCGGCATCTCCCTATTTTTGTTTTTGTTTTTCAGGACTACAAATCTGAAAATTCAGCACACCTCTCCAGTGCCAACAGCGGTCTCCAAGACTCAGTAAGTAGAAGTGCTTTGCTGACCAGATTAGATTTTGAAACTACGTTTGCGTCCTTGGCGGCCTCCGCGGGCTTTGTCATCAATCACCAGGCGCGGTTTTTACCTGAAGCTAATCTTGCTGGAGGAGTAACTGGGTTTGAAGGGAATCACGGTCCCCAGGCACACACAGCATTTCTATGAGGAACCCCCTGAGGCCAGAGTCCCGGCTCGTGGGGTACGTGATAGGACAGCTCAGCACCGCCCCTGAGAAGGGCCAGGTCCTCTTGGGGAATAAATGTGGCGGAGGGGCCACGAGTTAGTCTCTTTACTTCTTGATGTGAGGATGGACCCAAGATGCTGGGGAAATGAGAAGGAAGTTTAATATTATTTGGTGGCCCTCCTAGTAAAAAGACAGGGCTGCTTACAGAGTGCTTTGGGGTCCTGCATGGGTGGCCTTGGACTTGGGGTCAGTAGGGCACGTGACTGGATGGTGCTAGATGTGGATATCTGTGTGTCCTCCATCAGCCATCTGGGCAGAGGTGACAATGTGGCAGAGACACTGCCCAAAAGCCCTCCTGCCCAGCCTCTCGGGTGTGGTAACTGTGTGGTGAGGTCGCACAGTGTGGTCAGTTCATGGGCTGTCAGTGACCGTGGGTTAACTGCACGGAGCCCGTAGACATTCGTTGCTGTTCTTTGTGGTAGTCATTACGCATTTGGTTTCAGGATTAGCTTTACAGCCAGTGATACTAGCTTTCCATTTATGGTGATGATATGAAATTCCTTTTGAAAATATTTATGTAAAAAAAAAAGTGAGTTGACTTAAAGACAACAGGAGTGTGGAAAGAAGAGATTGGAAATAATAATAATGCAGCTATGGCAAGACATGTTGATAGCGGTAAGTGAATGGCTGAGAGCAAATTGTTTTAGTAAGAGGTGGTTGCAGACCCTGGCCATGCCCACGCGTGTGCTCTGCATTTGACACGCGTCCCCTACTCTGTGCCCCAACTTTGATGATACTTGCTGCCAACTGGATTCTCTAAGAACCCACCTCTGGGCCTCTATTTTCCTAAATGACATTTGAGGCTGGGATTTTATAACAAATGTAATGCTGGATTACCTGTAACAAGTGTTCAGCTGTGAAGCTGAGAGAAGGAAGAAGAAGAGGACAGATGATGAGAAATGACAGCCACACAACCGACTTTCTTGTCCCATGTCACGTTTGATCAGGTGTTTCAGCTCTGTTCTCATGAAGTCCCCTCAGGGACCCCATCAGGTAAGTGCTGTTTCTATCTTGATTTTGTGGATGAGGAAACCAAGACTCCCGTGAAGTAAAGTAATGTGTTTGAAGTCACGTTACTCGCCTTCTGACCCGTTCTATCACTGGGGACAGTCTTGTAGCTTCACAACCAAGCCTGTGAAATAGTCTTGATGGGATGGTTCATGGAGCAGAAAAGTGTATTTCTTGCCACATAAAAAAATTTTGCTGGACCTTCGTGATTTGAAAGAACAAACATGGTCTCACAGTTCCTGAGGGTCAGGAATCTGGGAGTGGCTTAGGCGGGTGGTTCCCGCTCAAGGTCTCTCATCTGAAGTCTGGACTTGGGCTAGAGTAGCCACATCCAGGATGGCTCACTTATAGCGCTATTGCCATGTGGCCTCAGCTCCTCCCATGTGGACCTCTCCATAAAGCGGCTTGTGTGTCCTCTTGACATGGCTGGTGGCGGAAGCCATGAGGCTTTTTATGACCTATTCTCAGAAGTCACACGCTGTCATCTCTGCCGTATTCTATCCCTCCTGCCAACCAACCCTGATGAAATTGGTGGCAGGGGACTATCCAAGGATGTAAATACCCAGAGGAGGTGTCATTGGGGCCATTTTGGAGGTAGGCGATCACACTTTTCATGATCTCACAATAACCCTATCTTGTAGCTCCACACAGGTTTCTTGTAACCTCACATGAAGTCTATGAAAAGAAAACAGAAAGATACTAAACACGTTTTGCAGATGGGAGAATGAAGCCTGGTGCAGGAAAGGGGATCTTGAAGTTGGGGTGCAGTACAGAGGCTTATAAAGGGGAAGTGATGCAAGGACTTCCCCACCTGAAATGCTGTTACTCCTCGCAATCGGACCAAAGGTGGCTGAGATCTGTTCATTTTCCCGAAGCTTAGAAGAGCGCCCCCTGGAGTTTCAGCTTTCTTGAGTTACCGGTAGGATAGATATCCCCAAGGCCCCAGCCCCACTTCATTAAAGGCTGATGGATTCTCTCTACTGAAGCAAAGATGCTATCCTGCTTGTTTCTCCACTGGAGGCTGCAGGATTGTAAGACTCATGCTGTGGAGATCCGAGGACACGAACCCTCTTTTCCTTCCCCACCCCTGATCCTCACAGACCTGCTGCTCTCGGTGCTCCTGCCTGGAACCCAGGCATCAGCTCCCACCCTATTGTGTCAGAGTTAGAAGCAGTCATTTTGGGGACCACTGTGGGTGGCAGCATATGGTGACCAACCCTTCTGGATGGCGGTTTACCTTATGTTGTTCAAAGCGTAAAAGGAGTTTACTCTTTGACCCAGGAATCATGCTTCTAGGTATTTACACCTTGGGAATGATTGTATTATACACATGTGGGAAGCTGCATTTGTGTATTTGTTGAAGAATGGTTGTATCAGCAAAAATAATAGTAATAAAAATGATACAGCCTCAGTGTCCATCAGTAAGGGATTAAGTAAATTCTGTGCATGCATGAAGTCCAATTTCAAGCTGCTGATAGGATTTCGTGCTGAGGACTTATATTTATTAAAGTGGAAAAATGCTCCTGACATATTGCTGAGTGAGAAATACAGCATATATCCTACAATTCCAATTATGTGCAATTATCCTCACATAGCTCCCTTCCTCTGACTGCAGAGAGAGGTGTCAGCAAGGCAGATGGAAAATTAAGCTAAATTGGTGGTATTCGCATTTTTCTTTGGACTCTTCTGGTTTTATTGTATTTTTTTAATGTGAGCAGTTATTTTCCTTGCTAGTAATAATAATAATAATATTGATAATGATTATTTATAAAGTTAATTTGCGCGTTCTGGGCTCTTAAGGGAGGTTTCCAGGACACCTGATGGCATTTTATTAAAGTTTCGCTCTCAGTTGTCATGGGAATGCTGCAGTCCCCTTAGTGGAGTGAGAATGAGGCTTGCAAGACTGAACCAGGGCCTGGAGACAGGCATTTGGTCCTCGGCTACCCTAGGAGGCAAGGTGCCTCAGGCCCTGGAATGTCACCACCCTTCCTACTCACTACCCTTGTGGTGCCAGCCAGCTCTGCAATTTCTAAATGCCAGCTTTCCACCCTAGTATCACTTTCCAGAAAGGGCCTCTCCTGGATGCTGTAGGTGTGGTTCACTTACATCCAGAATAAGGACATTATCGTCATCTTCATCATCACCATCATCATGACAATCTTCACCATCATCACCATCATCATAATTATCATCATAACGATCGTCACCATCATCATCATCTCCATCATCACCATCACCACCATCATCACCATTGTCATCATCTTCATCATAATCACCACCATCACCATGATCGTTATCACCATCATTACCATCACCATCACCATTATCATCATCATCGCCATCACCATCATCACAACCATCATCACCATTATCTTAATCATCTTCATCATCACCCTCATCATCATCATTATTGTCATCTTCATCATCATCATAATCACCACTATCATTATCACCATCATCATCACCACCACCATCAGCATCATCACCATCACTATCATCATAACCATCATCACCATTATCTTCATCATCTCCATTATCTTCATCATCTCCATCATCACCATCACCATCATCACCATTGTCATCATCTTCATCACCATCATCACCATCACCATGATCATTATCACCATCATCATCATCACGATCCCCATCGCCACCATCACCATCATCATCACCATCACCATCATTATAACCATCATCACCATCATCACCATTGTCATCATCTTCATCATTATCACCATCACCATCACCATGATCATTATCACCCTCATCATCACCATTATCACCACCATCACCATCATCATCATCATCACCATCAACATCATCATAACCATCATCACCATTATCGCCATCTTCATCATCACCATCACCATCATCATCACCATTATTGTCATCTTCATCATCATCATAATCATCACTATCATTATCACCATCACCACCACCACCACCACCACCACCAGCATCATCACCATCACCATCATCATCATCACCATTATCACCATCATCACCATCACTATCATCATAACCATCATCGCCATTATCTTCATCATCTTCATCATCACCATCACCAT